>JABCPV010000074.1:0-167296 GCA_016584345.1 Suillus ampliporus | reverse complement strand
GGATGAGGAGGGAAGTATGTAAGTAGGATAGGGACCTTGCAACGCTGATACTATACGGGCAGTACAGTCCTCCATACATGTGGCGATGCGGTTGAGTGTTGTCGGCGGGGTAATGTAGGAGGTGGATGGAGGGTATGTGGGCTTTGGTGGAGAAGGGTAGCCGTGATGACCATAAGGTGGAGTAGGTGCCAAGGCGGTTGGAGGAGGGGTAATGTAGGAGGTGGATGGAGGGTATGCGGGCTTTGGTGGAGAAGGGTAGCCACGTGACCATAAGATGGAGTAGGTACCAAGGCGGTTGGAAGAGGCAGGAATGGATTCGTGGTAGGGGGAGGGGTGGTCTTGGATGAGGAGGGAAGTATGTAAGTAGGATAGGGACCTTGAAGTATCACCTAACAGCAGGCGAAGCGAAATGAAACCAGCGCAGGTTCGTGTTTGGGAATGCCTGGTGATGACAGCGCCAGTAATGGATGGAGACCTCGGCCAGGTAATGATGCTGCAGGGTGTAGGTAGTCATAGTCAGCGAAGGGGAGGACAGAGGTGATGAAAAACTTGCCTGGATATGTTAGCGGCGTCATCGAGAGATTACCTCGGCCCAGGTAATGATGCTGCAGGGTGTAGATAGTCATAGTCAGCAAGGGGAGGACAGAGATGATGAACAACTTGCCTGGATATGTTAGCGGCGTCATCGAGAGATGACCTCGGCCCAGGTAATGATGCTGCAGGGTGTAGATAGTCATAGTCAGCGAAGGGGAGGACAGAAATGATGAAAAACTTGCCTGTCACGCTACTTCGAATGAATGATGGTCAGCATACTTGTTGACGTAGAAGGCACGAAACACGTTGTAGCTGTCATGAGGGCCAATTTCGCGAGGCAGAAAATTGGCACCATAGAGAGGAACAAGATGAGCTGCACGGAATATACAATCAATATGGATGATTGAAATGTCCGGTGTGCCATCATCGTTGCTTGATGGTGCGACGAGGTACATTCCAGTGTCAGGATCCCGACTGTCTGTGATGTATGCGAACCAGTGAACAACCGCACATTGCAAGTATTTCCGGTATTTGAAACTGAGAAAATGCAATACTCTTGCAATCGCGAGTCCATCCAAGCCACAATTGACCTCATTGTTCATACTGACGAAGATGCAGTCATTCCTAGGCAGGACCCCCTCACCATGAGGTTGTTGCTCCGAATATGCTCACACCGCATGCCCCCAGGTTGCACACTGAGATCACTGGGGGCATAGAATGATGCTGCCGCTGAGCTAAAAACCGAAACCCTGCCCATGAAAGCTGGTGCTGTCACAGGGTCAAAATCGGGGGCTCATGGTCTGCGATATGAAGTTGGTGTGAAGAAATTGTTGGATCATTGTAGGGAAGTTCGGAAGCTCGAGGTCACGCGCAAGTGCAGAGACATCGCGTGCACCACCCAACACTAGGACATTTTAGCGAACAATTTGTGTGACCTAAAGATGAGACTTACCGGGCGTCGCAGCAAGTTCCACATGAGCTTGGACAGTAGGTCCATCAATGATATCGGCTGCATCTCCCTCAGCAGTCTGGTTTTGCGGTTCATTGACATGCAGACAGTTCAGACGTGCTTGGGGTGCGTCTGTGACTGCATCATTGTTGTTGTTGTTGTCATTGTCGCCATTGTCGTCGTCATCCAGTGACTCGTGATTACCTGTACTACCAGTTAGAATGCTTAAAATGCCAGTATTCCAACAAACACTCACGATTTCTCAGTGCCTGCAAAGCATCAGATATACATGAACCTCGAAGCATACCACAAGCCTCAAAGTCGCTTCACACTGCAGCGATTTTATCGAGGCGTTGGTTTGTGAGGAGCATTTGGCCTAATGCTTTGTATTTGTTGGAGCGGTACTAGGGCTCCTTAACTGCCTTGATGTGCTTCGACTCCGTTATTGATGAACAAAGGCCGTTTGGGGCGCCAGTAGAGCCGGATCATGAGGGAATAGTGGTTTAGGGAGTGTTGATGCGGAAATGAGAAGCCCAGTACAACTCCCGTTGTCTTGAAGATTTTGTGGTATTGGTGAAAACGATTGAGTGCATCTTGAAGCTGGATGAGATCATCCTCTGTAATTGTGTCTCGCCGGACTATGTAGCAGAAGTCAAGGAATGCGCTAAATGCGCGAACTACGTCCCAAGGAATGTGACCTTTGATGGCAGGCAGATAGACCTGGATAGTAGTAGCGTTAACTTGCGCATTATAATAAAAATCAGCTGTGACTGACCTTCATCAGAGCCTTGGAATCATCACCTGTCCACTGCTTGAAGCCGTGCCCTTCTGGAAAGCACTGTAAACCTGCAAATGGGGCGACCGCCGCTATCTTGTTGGAGTACCTTGAGTATAATAGTGATTTGTTTAAAAAAAGACACATACCTTCGATCAATGTCATCCATGATCTCTGCTGCGCTGTGAAGCCCTGTGCGTGAGCAACAAATATTCTTCTACCCAGTCGACAAGGTGATCCTTGAACGTCCCTTTGATTATTTGGTGTAGGAGGTCCGGAGAAAGAAGTTCATGAATATCTGCTCGAGGAAAATCATTGGTGAAAGGCTGAAAAAAACGAATGAGAAGTTGATGTGCATGAGAACGGAACAACATACCACGACCTCTTGGACGATACCATACTCGTACCAGAGGTGGGCATGCTCGAGCTCTTGAACCAGGAGGTCAGTGTGTTCTCTGCACCGGAGCAAAGATGGCCCTGTCACCTTCGAGATTCGTGCGATGATTCAAACACCTTAAACAGCGTGAGTGTAAGTCAATAAATAAGCAGAAAAATACATACTTCGGACACCAGTTCTGAACAACTCCTGAAAGCACCAGTTGCTCTGGATAATCGGCGATGTATGGGCCTAACCCATATATGACATGCCGAAAATGGCTGTCAGGACAGCGCACAACGTCGGGGACCGTCATATTTGGCTTCATGGAATCAAATATCTTGGTGAGTGAGGAGTGAAACATTTGACGGCGGAAATTGCGAAAGTCTTTGTCCTCGAGATGTTCCTTTGTGCCTAGAGTACGAATAACGAAAATGAGTGGTTGAAACAGTGTATCAAGGCATTGACTCACTTTTTGGAATAGCCAAGAAGCCTACCAGCACCACGCCATTGCGATGTGCACGTCGAACTCCATTAAAAATGTTTCCGATCAAGAGATAGAGTGGATGGTACTCAGTGTGTCCTGTGGCCACTGAGACCTGTAGTCTTGTTGCTGCCAATGATTAGAGGCACAAATGTTGATCCGTGGGTTTCCGGATCCTCCACGATAATGTCCTGTAAAGTGAGGTCCTGTTAGTGGGAAAGGTAGGCTCAACACAAAGCGAAACGTACAGCTTGCTTCCAAGCCCAGTCACCAGAGAAAAAGTTCTTATAACAGCATTTATCCTCGTCAGTATAGTCCTAATATGGGACGTATTCGGTTTCAGTGGCAAAGTCAGGGTTCGAAAGCATATGGTGAACAAGTAGACACAGATCATGGAACCACACGTCGTACTTGGCGGTCATCCACGGCGGAACATTATCGGCCGGTTTAACTCCATTGTAGGACATTGAGAAAGTCTCCCAAGTAAGGTCGCCAAGAGGAGTCGAATCGATGGTTTCATATAGGTCCTGGTGGCCGGTGAATGGAGGACTGTCCTGATGTTTGATAAGTGTTGCCGCCCAGAGGTCAAGAAGGGTGTCAATTTGACCTGCAGACATTTGGTTACGCATATAGAGGAATTCCGCTGCCTCAAATGCAACGCGACTTTCATATGGGGTCCAGTTGGTGGGTGATGCTTCAGTTTGGGGTGGTGGGGGCACATTTTGATCAATGTTGTTGCCATGAACATCGCACTTGCATCCTGTACTATGAGTTAGATCTGAATGAATGAATGAATGATGCGGATTTGTTACCTGTGAGATGAGGATGGAACATTTGGAATAGCGGCCCCAACTGTACGCCCTGTGCTGGCATAAAGGCTTCATCTGTATTTTCCAGACCACCTCCCATGTTGTTAGCATCATCAAAGTCATCATGCTGGGGACTTGGAGGCCGATTATCAAAGGCGGAATTCTCAGGACTTGGAGAGCGAGACCTGGGAGCTGCTTAATGGAAGGTTGGATGATTGCGCAATGGCTTTGGGTGTGCTGAGCGTACATGCTTTGTTTGACCCGACTTATTCTTGAAGACCTGTTTGCATCCAGGAATGCGACAAGGCAACCGCGTCATTTTCACTAGAAATGGCAAATGTAATCGTTTGAGGCTAAGTCCAACAACTCAAGGTAGTGGCACACTGTGTGAACTTGTTTAATTCGGGTCAGATTGAGTTGACAGAAACCAGGGCTCACCCTGAACTGTTGAACTTTAGTACACACCTTAGTCAGTTGTGTTTTTTCGAGTCGTTCAATTTGCTGTGTTGTTCATTTTCCTCCCATCAATTCCCCAAACCTCAATTCCTCATGTCTCATCCACAAACGCGTCCCAGCAATGTTAACAAGCATCCTGGAAATATTGTCCGGGAAGCAAACCGAGTGCAGTGGCGGTCCAAAGAAGAAGTCGCTGCTGAAAAAAACCGTAAGCAAGCTGAGAAGAATGCTTGTGCTGCAGCAGTAGATAAATCACGTACAATGGTTGCTGCAGCTGAAGATGCTATGGCCATCCAGCAGAAAACTCAGGTGAAGGGCCCTCCCAAGCTCATTCGGCCACGCATGGTCACCAGCAAAAAGAGCACCAATGTGGCAAATGCGGATGCACAACCTGCAGTTATAGGTGAGTCATGACCCAGCGCTCAGTGAATGATTTACCTAATCGATTGATTGACACCTGTATAGCAGTTCAATCAACTGCAGCCCCTGAAGATGACGGTCAGGCTGGTCAACCAGTAAAGAAGAAGCGTGCTGCCTTGAAGTTAAACTTTCGGGACAGCGTGAACGCCAATCGCAAGGTGTCCAATGGTGGAGTCACAATCATCACTGGTGACAGTGACACATGTGTTGGAAGTACAACGATTGGTGATGGGAAAATCAAAACATTGTAAGTTTCTGTTTGACCACAATGATGCTGATTCTATCAGAACTCACACTATATTACTTTGATTACATCTGCGCACACCAAATCAGCACCAATCCTAAGCAAGTGATAAGTTCCAACCTCAAAGGGCCCATTCCCAACTGGGTGGACAAGATTGCCTCGCAAACTCAGCTGAAGCCAAGTGCGCCACCAAGTGCACGAACCTCTGTCAGGACAGGACAAATTGCAGAGTCTGACGTGGATCTTGATGATGAACCTGAAGAGTACAGTGAGCCAGCACCAAAATCATATAGGGGAAAGGTGAGTAGTGATTTGAGTTGTGAATATGTACTCACCAAAGTCAGAACATCGTGCATGTAAACGAGACACTGAAATCCTACCTCAAGAGGCAAGAAGCACTCACTCCCAAACGCAGAGTCTTCTGCAGATGAACTCGAGGTCCTAAACGCCGCAGAAGAACTTGAGATCCTGGAGGACCTGGAGGCTGCTGAAGAATTTGAGATGGTTGAGGACAGGGAGTCTGCTGAAGAGGGCGATGAGAGCGATACAGCAATGATGGTGGATCGCGATCAACCCACCATCATGTAAGGATAGTATATCCTTTACGCGCCAACCATGACTTCAGACTAAAAATTTTTGAACTCATTCAACCAACCACATGACTCACAGACGTGAAGAAGCTTAAACGCTTCGCATCCGAGTTTATGTGGATACATTCTTTTACATCTCCTTTTACTCTTTTTCTTTATCCTACCATATGCTCGTTTTCATGCACCTCGTGCTCTCGCTGTTTATTTTCACTATTCCACATGATACAACACTCAGTTCAAGACTAATTACAACTTCCCAAAAATGTATATAAATGACTCCAGTACTCTCATATCGATAGCAGAATCATAGACATTGATTCCCCGCTCCAAGCACAACAGAATCACTCAGAAGTCTTTCTCAATGTTTCCGTGTCCTACAAAGCCTCGTGTCGTATTTTGACGCATCTCTTAGCCCTTCCTACAAGAAGTTTCCTATCGTAATTCAACCCGTCTCTCTGCCATTTCCAAAAGCACTTCGTAGTTCCCGTGTCCTGCCCTCTATTCCCCTTCGAACTATAAGTCAGCCTTACATATTGGAGCCCACTGCGAGGGAAATTGTTCACAAGCAACCCCTTGCACCCCAAGTTCGATCCATTGATCTATTTTGATCCACTAATCATTCTCATCTAAACCTGGTCTTCTGACCCCCCCCCCCCCTTCTCAATATTACTAAATACCACCATCCCAACACGCAGATTCGTCTGCAACTACAGGACGAGCCAACCACACTGGCTCCCTTGAAGAGCTCCGCCCCTCCCAGAAGACCTAGAACCCGCGCTTATACATTCTCTGCCTCCGCCACATCCTCGATACTAGAGACATCCGCCGTTAAAACACTTTCGCAGTCATCCGACACCCACCGAACGCCAGTCTGACCTAAGATAGATCAAGATCAAGACATTTCAGAAGCTCCCTCCGAATCCTCCTCCTCAGATCGAGATACCCTAGCCCAACCTTTGCCTTTCAGCTCATTCTTCCCTCCCCTTCCCTCGCAATCGAAATTCACCCTCAGACCTGCTTTATTCAACCATCTCACGCCTACACTACCAACCACAACCTCCGCACCCGTAGCCATTCAAACGACAACAACTGTACCTACCGTAACAGCCCCTCTCATCCCCAAGCCGCAATTCGTGTTCCAACCCACGACATTACCTGCCCAAGCACCCCACCTCCTCAAACCAAGCAACCCTTGCAGAACCCGCCCGTATTGACTACAACCATATCTGCCACGCATAAAGGAATATCGGCTATGCCAGGGCCAGGCTCCAGCAAGGCACCCGCCTTCAATGGCGAGACTTTGGAGCTGCTCGAGTTCCTAGAGTTATTCGAGGATTTAGCCTCGTCTTGTGCACTTACCGATGCAGACAAATGCAAGATGATAGTACAATACGTCAATCTGGAAACGAAGAGATTTTGGGTCATGCTCACCGGATACAAGAGTAAGGACTTCGGCGCACTAAAAACGAACATCTTAGGACAGTACTCGGGAGCCGCAAAGGGTGCACGGTACACTATCCGAGACCTGGAATGCGTAGTTCTCAATACGGCCGAATCTGACGTATCTACAGAAACAGAACTGCTTCAGTACTATCGGCAGTTCCGACCTATAGCCGTCTGGCTCGTAACTAACTCTAAAATATCTATTCGTGAAAGGGACAGATACTTTTGGCAAGGTCTCCCTCACGCGGCTCGAGTTGCTATAGGCCGTCAACTAGAACTCAAGGAAGTGAACTAGACGCGTGACGAAGCAACCGACTTCAAAAAAGTCGTTGAAGCATGTTGTGCGAGGCTGCAGTGTTTGTCAGAACGAGGGCGTTGATGGTTTTCCCAGGCCATTCTTCATCTAACTCTTTTGCTACCCATAATCTGCACCCTAGGAGTTCGTCAATCCACTCTTCTACCTCTTCTGTTGTCTCTTGTTCATCGTCGTCATCTTCTTGAGCTTGTCTTTGTCGAGACAGTCTGTCTGGTCCCGCATGTCGTTTCCCAGGTACGTGTCTGAGTCTGAAATTGAAAATGAGAATTCCCGCTATCCAATGGTTGATTGCAGCGTTCGGCCGTATATCCGGGTTGTTCAACATGCTCTTTATGTACTTAGTGTCAACCTCGACAATGAGATTCTTCACGCTGATAATCCAAACTTTGACGGCTCTAAGCACACGAAACAACCCGTAGAGTTCTATCTTGGACTGCGAGTATTGTGCTTCTCAGTCATTCCATTTGACGCTGATCTTAACGAGCCAATTGCAACTTGAATCAAAACAATACGAGAGGCTCGCGCACCACGGTCAAAGACCCAACATCAAAACTGGGATTCGGATGAAGAAGATGAGCGAAAAGATGTATGACGAGAGGTACAAACAAAACGCGTAGCGTTTACTCCCCCTACTGCAGCACCCGTTAAATCCACGATGGAAGAACTGGATGATCTAGCGCGCAAAATTCACAGACTAGATATCGGGGACACCACGTATTCTGGGTGTTACACTCATCTAGCATACCTTGCACCAGCCGTGGTGCAAGCTTGGGCCCCCCCAAGAACATGTCAGCTTGTCAGCACTGTCTCCATTCAAGCCCCATTGCCGTATCTACCCCTTCCTCCTCTCCCATCGAATTCTAATTATCAGTCCAATTCAACGTGCTTTTTCTGCGGTGGATCTCACGTAATGCGCGCATGTTAAATTGCGGGAGAATACTTACGAGCCGGACGAATCATACGTGACGGTCAATACTTCGCGTTTCCCGACAGGTCTCACATACGACGCTACGGAAACGACACGTTCAAGCAGGTAATTGACGCAAGATATTCAGCAACCTCCCCTTCTATGCCAGCAACCGGAGCTAACTCAATCCCTGTCGACAATCCTCGAAGAGAGCCCATGCCACAAACACCCATCAAAGTCCCATCCTCCACCTTCATTTCTGAGTTGTACTTCCTCCAATGCGATCCCACTGTAGAAAATCACGCCGTCATGGTTACCATCAAAGAAGAAGAAGACAAGCAGGCACCAAGAGCATTAGTGTTGACAAGATCCAAAGCAAAAGCCGTGAAAAGTGCAGAAGATGCACCCATAGAAAAGCACACCCCCCCGCAAGCATCCGTTCCACTTCCCGTACCTGTCGAAATCGTCAAAACTGAAATGTCGAAGGCACCCACCTTCAAATACGAGTCTAAGGCAGCGATGCCTGATGTGGCTCGACACATATTCGAATCCATCCTCAACACAACCATTCCTCAGTTAACGATTTCGGACTTGTTGTCAATCAGCCCCAAGCTATGCAAAGAGGTAGTAGAGCACTCGTGCATGCATCAAGTCCCGTCCGCTCCTTCACCCGTTGTCAAAATGCTCACAGCAGCCTATTCAGCTCAGCCTCCCGTGCAAGTCAAACACGCCACGCCCTTGTGCAAGCTTCAAGTAACAATAAACAGCACTTACACAGACTTAGCGCTGCTTGACGAAGGGTCAGAAATAGTTGTGATTCGAGAGGATGTATGGAAGAAGACCCAAGCGCCTATCAACACGAACGCGCGCATGTGGATGCAAATGGCCAATGGGGGATCACAGGAGATGGCTGGATGTTTAGAAATGTTAGAAATAGACATCGAGGGAATAAAGACTTGGGCACATGCGTACGTAGTGCCCGACGCGCCATATTGTTTGCTTTTGCGATGACCATGGTAACGGCTAGTACGGCTGTCAAAAATTGAGGATGCTGACGGAGTACATGTCATGGTACACAATCCAAGGGACTCCAATGTCGTACAAACCGTCAAAACAACTCCCTGTCCATGGCCTCATCCTTCCCTCGCATTAATGGCGGCAGCACTCCTTTCCCTCTCTCATCCTCAGGCAGTATCAAAGGGACCGTCCAATCCAACCCCTTCCTATGATGGCACAGCAATTATATATAGGCCGACCAACCAACCCCTTCCTACGATGGCACCGCAATCATGTATTGGTCCAACGATCAACCAACCCTTCCTCAACGACGGCACCTCAATTATGTATAAGACAATCGACCAATCATTCCATACGACTAGCGCCATCATTCCTCAGCAACCGCCGATGATCAACCAATCATTCCATACAACCAGTCAATCCTTCCCTATGACCGGCCAACCATCCTCCCAACCAGCTCCACGGATATCTATAGCGCAATCATCCTCCCAACCAGCTCCGCGGATATCTACAGCGCGATCAAACAATTCAGGGGTATTCCCCATCCCCATATCTAGTCTTACCCTCTCCCCCTTTTCTGAGTTCCTCCTACAGGAAAACTTCGACGTCAACCCAACCTGCCGCACCTTCACCTATAAAAAGGTCGCCAATAAGGTAAAACCAGTAGCAACCACGATGCCGGCACATGCGCGTATCATTCGAAGGTTCCCAGAAGATCCACTCGGTTCGCTTCCCGTCCTTTTCCCCACACCCCCAGAATTTGTACCTGGCAAGCGCCTCATGCAGGACCGAATAGAGGAACTCGGCATTTTTCAGAATGAATTCCTATGGCCCGAAGAACAGAAGCTCGTGGCACATGTTTTAACGAACAACGAGCTTGCCCTAGCCTGGGATGAGACTGAAAAGGGCCGCTTTCGTGACGATTACTTTCCACCTGTCATTATCCCTACCATCGAACACATTCCTTGGACTCATCATCAATCCTCCATTCCCCCCGGCATCAAAGAAGAGGTCATCAAGCTAATCAAGTCCAAGATCACGTCAGGAGTGTATGAGGCGTCAAACAGCTCTTATCAGTCGCGATGGTTCTGTGTGGCGAAGAAGAATGGATCCGTACGTATCATTCATGACCTCCAGCAACTGAACTCTGTTACCGTCAAGGATGCTGCTACCATGCCGTACGTTGAGATTTTCACAGAGCAATGCGTGGGGCATGCCATATACTCAATGATGGACTTGTTCGTTGGATTTGATCACTGAGCGCTCGCCGAAGAATCTCATGACATTACCACATTCCAAACTCCCCTCGGCACCTTTCAGCTCACGGTTTTGCCTCAGGGATGGACAGACTCCCTGGCGGTCTTTCAAAACGACGTTGCATTCATCCTGCAAGAAGAGACAGAGATAGCCCCGAATTTCCAAGATGACATGAATGTACTCGGACCCCACACTCAATATGAGTTGCCTGATGGCACTTATGAAGTTCTTCCAAGCAACCCGGGGATACAATGTGTTAAGGCCGTGCTCAAAGGAGGACTGGATCCAAGGGGCTTGGCTTCAGCTCGTGCGCTGCGCCCCTTACCCAAGTACATGTCCCTAATTTCAGGGGGTCCGGTAGTACCAAGTCCGGTGGGATGTAACCCGGTAGTACCGAAGAACGTAAATCAAAGAGTAGACTGCTTAAGGCCGGAGCCGGTAGCAGAAAGGGACAGAGGTAGACTACCCGAAGGTAGAGCCGGTAATAGGAATAGACTTTAGGGGTCAACCCTTAGCCTAGTGTCGGAGTTTGACAAGAGTCGGAGAACTCAAGTCCGGAGAGGCAGGAATGAGCAGAACTATGTTTAATATTCCAACTGAGGTATCTACAACAAGTACAAGAGTTTATATACTATAGGTATAGCTAAGGATCAGTAATCCGGAGTTCAGAGGCAGTGAGGAAAGCATATGGTGCGTACATTAGTAAGTCCGAACGGATCAAGTAAAGTAAAACGGATCATAAAGAAATGAACTCAGAGATGAGATGGGTACCAGAGATCAATAAGCAGGCGGATACCAACATGAGCTGGAGGGCCAGGAAGTAAGGGGGATTCTAGATTTGGGTTAGGTCTGGTGGAGCGGACCTGTCCGGAGTTCAGGTCCTGGCGGTCCGGAGGAAGTGCGCTGATGCAAGTAGTTTGTGGATGTCGGAGATATGGGATATGACACAATGTTTCGTTTGGGAACATTGTCTTGACGTGAATCGCGTTCTCCATAGACTGAAACACGCGGGTGCTACCGTATCAGCAAAGAAGCTTTTTCTGTGTGTACCAGAAGTACTCGTCGTCGGGCAGCTCTGCACCTATGAAGGACGCAGTCCTGACACGTCAAAAGTCGCTAAAGTTCAGAATTGGCCTCCGTGCACCATGCGCACCGAAGTTCGGGGATTTCTAGGTACCGCAGGCACGATTCATACCTGGATTCAAGATTACGCACACATCACCCATCCACTCACAAATCTCACACGTGCAAACGTACCCTTCGAATGGACCGAAGAGACTCAGAATGCTATGAACAAACTGAAAAAGGCCATCATTGCTTCCCCCGCTATTCGGCCTCTGAATTACCAAACGCACAATGAGGTCATACTTGCCATTGATTCGTCGTATATTGCCTGCGGCTGGATCCTGCAACAGCTCGATGACGAGAAACGAAGACGCCCAGCACATTTCGGTTCCATCACATGGAATGACCGAGAAGCACAATACTCGCAGTCCAAGATAGAACTCTACGGGTTGTTTCGTGTGCTTAGAGCCGTCAAAGTTTGGATTATCAGCGTGAAGAATCTCATTGTCGAGGTTGACACTAAGTACATAAAGAGCATGTTGAACAACCCAGATATACGGCCGAACGCTGCAATCAACCATTGGATAGCGGGAATTCTCATTTTCAATTTCAGACTCAGACACGTACCTGGGAAACGACATGCGGGACCAGACAGACTGTCTCGACAAAGACAAGCTCAAGAAGACGACGACGATGAACAAGAGACAACAGAAGAGGTAGAAGAGTGGATTGACGAACTCCTAGGGTGCAGATTATGGGTAGCAAAAGAGTTAGATGAAGAATGGCCCGGGAAAACCATCAACGCCCTCGTTCTGACAAACACTGCAGCCTCGCACAACACTCAATCCATCCTCCCCACCAACGGCATATCCATCCGCCATGATAACAAGTTGCAGATCATCAAAACGTACCTGGAGACCCTCTCCTTCCCAACCTCTCTCCCAGACTCCCATTGCATTCGTCTTCATAAACGCGTGCATCAGTTCTTTGTCCAAGGACACCATCTCTGGAGAAAGGAAGCAACAGGACGACATCAGTTGGTCGTATTCAGTCCCGAATGCATCCATGTATTGCAGCAAGCCCACGATGAGCTTGGACACAAAGGCATTTATGCCACGCGTCACACGATCGCTGACAGATTCTGGTGGCCTTCACTCGACAAGGACATAGCCTGGTTTATCAAGACGTGTCATCAGTGCCAGCTCAGATCGGTCGAGAAAGTTGTACTCCCGCCTACAGTCGCTATCCTGTCAACACTCTTCCGAAAAGCATTCACAGACTCTATGTACATGCCCACGGCACACAGCTATTCTTACGTCATTTAAGCGCGCTGCTCATTATCGAATTGGCTGGAGTTTAGAATGTTGAGGAAAGAAACAGGAAGAACATTGGGCGCGTTTCTTTTCGAAGAAATTCTTTGCAGATGGGGAACAATAGAGGAAATAGTAACGGACAACAGCACTCCGTTTGTTGCTGCACTCAACTGGATAGCGCAGAAGTATCATATTCGACATATTCGAATCTCCGCCTATAATTCAAAAGCCAACGGCCTCGTTGAACGTTCTCATCGTTCCATTCGCAACTCTCTCGTCAAAACGTGCAACGGTGATATCACTCAATGGCCTACCCTCGTACACCATGTCTTTTGGGCGGATCGTATCACTACCAGAAGATCAACCGGATACTCCCCATATTACCTAGCCCACGGCATCGAGCCGTTACTCCCATTCGACTTCCTTAACGCCACCTTCACTTTTCCTGATATTATATCCCTCCTCTCGACCTCTGACCTAGTTGCTGCCAGAGCCCGCCAACTTGCTAGATGAGACGAAGACCTAGCACTTGCTCATGAATGACTCCTTAACAGCCATTTAACATCTGTTAGAAACTTCGAACGACGCTTCACCAATACCATCCATGATTATAAATTTTCCCTTGGCTCTCTTGTCTTAGTTCTCAATAAGAAAGTCGAAGCGGCATCCAACACCAAGTGCAAACCTCGGTATTTCGGACCAATGGTCGTCATCTCACGTTCGCAAGGTGGCTCATATCGACTCGCAGAAATCAACAGTACTATTTCAAAACTCAAGTTCGCTGCCTTTCGAATCATTCCTTATCATCCGTGCTCTCCTACCTCACTTGAAGTCACGCAATTTATCGACCCTCAAGCACTTGCAGGCATCAACGACGAACAATTATAGATGCATTTTCATTTTTCAATTTTTATTTTACTACTCTATTATATACCTTACCTTGCACCACAAAAATCTTTTTTTAGCCTATTTGTTAGAGGATCGACCAGGGACGGTCGATATTCGAAGTGGGGAGGTGATGTAAGGATAGTATATTCTTTACGCGCCGACCATGACTTCAGACTAAAAATTTTTGAACTCATTCAACCAACCACATGACTCACAGACGTGAAGAAGCTTAAACGCTTCACATCCGAGTTTATGTGGATACATTCTTTTACATCTCCTTTTACTCTTTTTCTTTATCCTACCATATGCTCGTTTTCATGCACCTCGTGCTCTCGCTGTTTATTTTCACTATTCCACATGATACAACACTCATTCAAGACTAATTACAACTTCCCAAAAAATGTATATAAACAACTCCAGTACTCTCATATCGATAGCAGAATCATAGACATTGATTCCCCGCTCCAAGCACAACAGAATCACTCAGAAGTCTTTCTCAATGTTTCCGTGTCCTACAAAGCCTCGTGTCGTATTTCGACACATCTCTTAGCCCTTCCTACAAGAAGTTTCCTATCGTAATTCAACCCGTCTCTCTGCCGTTTCCAAAAGCACTTCATAGTTCCTGTGTCCCACTCTCTATTCCCCTTCGAACTATAAGTCAGCCTTACAATCAACACTCAGGCTAGTGTGGCACGATGCACAAGCTTTGTAAGTCATCGGTTGATCATGATGCAGGAAAGGACTGATACCTGGATAGATGTTAGTTGATGTCTCAGTGCAGAAGACCACAACAAAACAGGGCAAGGGCAATACCAAGGTTGTAGCCTTGGAAAATATTCACGCAAAGATCAAGAAAGGAAAGGCGAGACATGAGGACTTACCCAGTGGAGTCCTCGAGAATGGATTATGGTGCATGAGGTTCCTTCCCTGTCTGATGTATTGGATCGGTAACAGCGACTATGGGTGGACCATACCAGAAACCGAACTCGAGTCTGTTCTTGAGCACATATATTACAGTGTACCCACACAGACTTGGAGGGTGCGATTTTGATGTCGAGGAATTGGCATTTCAACTGGTTTGCATTCTAGTCTTCACTTGTAATGGCCACTGATTCACTTACTCAACAGGTCAGCCAAAGGGTCCACAAGTGGCGGGCTTCATCCGGTTCAACAGCCAACAGTGTTTTGATAGCTTTTTTCGCTTTGACACCCAAGTATAAGACTCAGGAAGCCCGTGAGGAATACGCCAAGGAACAACTTGAAGAATGCCGCTTTGTGTATGAAGATCCTGATAACGAAGAGCAACCGGGTGCGTTCTTGTCAGAGTACATATTGCGGATTTTTGCTTCCCACCTCACTGCAATCGCCGGGCAAGTGAGGGTGGATTCATTGGTTGAATTTGGCAAGCCTGGGTATCAGACTGTGCTGGCGCTGTCAGCAGTAGCAGTAAGTTTAACTTTTCTTTTCCTCTTTTTTGAGCTGGAGATCATTGACTATATTTCTTAGGCCGAGCGCACTCTCATCTTGGTTAAAAATCGCTTACTGGTTGATAGCAATCCCTCCGACAACAGCGGCAAAAACCACAAGATTATCCAGACACTTAACGAGGCGACTAACAAGATGAGTCATACCGGAACAGCATTTTCATCTGGAAATTGGGAGATGGACACCATGGCGTACATGGATAGTATCAAGGATCTGCCTTACAAACGTATCCAGGAGATTCTCGCTTGGGCAGAAGAATACATGAAGCACCCACATAACAATCACCGCAGCACAGCGGATGAATCTGGTTCCAGCGCTTCAATCACTCCAGTCAACAAACTGCTCCCGCCTTCGTATCTGTCACATTTATTTTTTTCTCATTTTTTCAACCGCTGATTTTATTCATTCAACAGGAGGATGCATCGTTTTTTGAGTAAGTAGTTTTTCAGATCTCTGTAGTTGTCTTACTCATCCATCAATGTTAACAGAGACTGCAATATCATCATTCTCTGCTCTTTCGACCTCTGCAGCCCACTGCTCACATATATCCTTTTTCTGAGCCCACTCTATTTGCTATTGAATATGGACGATATAAACCACTCTCCTTTAGTTTTTGAATCTCCTTATTTCGCCTTAGTTTAGGCTCCTGGACTGATCTGCGTGTTCCTTAATGATATTTCTTTTGTGTGCTTATATTGTGCTTACATCTCTTAAATGCACCAGTGGCCTTATTTTAAGGAGATGGACCTACTGAATCTCCTTATTTTGAGCAACAAAAATCTCAACTTTAAGCCGCAGATAAGACATCTAAGACACTTTAAGGATCATTTAAGTGGACCGACATTTTCCTGATGTACAACCTGTCACAGCACATGTGTAGTGAGTACATCAGAGGAATGGCTGGCAACACCAGTGCTATTGAGTTGTCGGATAGTGACGAGGAAGGAGACCTTGAAGATGGGAGCAGAGCTTGAAGACGAGGAAGACAGACTGCCCCCCCTCCTATATGCGTCATTTTTAGATGAGATCATCGAAAGAGAAAAAGAAAAAGAAAAAATTCACATTAAGCTGCCTTCATCATCCCCGAAAAATTGATGCCTTGAGCACTGAAGAGCCTCTGTGCAAGTGAGACAGGATATGATCCGAAGTCTGTATGTCGCAAGAGGAAAGCATCCCTCAAAACACTCTTTGAGACACTGTGGAAAGATCAAATGCTCCCACTACAAGGGTCACATGGTTGTATGTGAGTCCACAGGTTGCGACAAAACATGTTCCTTAAAAACACTCTGATTTCGTTATCTGTGTCATTCCTGATGGACTTGTGCCATCTTCCAGGGCCAAGGCATATCTGGGAAGGATTGCAAACACATTCATCAATTTCCGCTTGCAAGGAATGTTCGTCAGTACGGTACAACATTCAACTGAACTCAGTCACTGGCAGTATGCAAGTCCCTTTATGACATGGGTTTGGTTCTGCCATCAATGTGCCCCCCGGGCGAAGGTGGTGGTGGCTTTGAATGGAAGGTCAGGCTGGTTTCGGATCAGATCAACTGTTCTGAGGGGCACATTTCAAATATATAAGAGATGGGTATACTGACATTGAGGGTTGATAATCAATTGTGATACAGAATGTGAGATAGAATGGAATAACTCTGAGAAGTACTAGTCAAATCAGACAGTGCGGTTGGAGCAGCAGGTACTTCACGATGTATGAAGAGGCTGATACAAAGGATCAAAGACTAAGCTTCTTTTGAGGGCAGGTACTGAAGTTGTGAAATGATACTTTGGCATAGTAAGCCTGTCGAACGATGATGAGCTGGGCAATGGAAAGTTGAAATGATCACTGTTCCATGTACTGTGTAACAGCCACTTCAGATCAAACAGATGGCTGTTGGTTCTAGTAATGTACTATAGAAAGCTCGCTGGATGGTGGAATGCAGTTCAAGAATGACTGGGCGCTCATCTGGTTGCAGGAGAGGCACGAGATTGCAGTGTGGCCTTGCCCAGCGTCAACACAGCCAGCAGTCGGAACCATTAGGGTGCCGTACTTAACCAGCGGCATGACTCATTGTGGTCCCTTTGCAGGCTGCATAATTCTAAGGAATCGATTGCAGTGCTTAGTTTCAAGCTTCGAGTCTAAGCGATGTCCGAGTCATTCCTAGCGCAACCAAGAATGTGAGGGGCTACTATCTATCCCACCAGCTTGATGCCAATGTGAATTGATTCTGCTTGTCCTTTCCCCAAATGCACATTATCTTATGGATGCTGATGAGTCCGTCTATCTGCACTGCATATCTCAAGGTGTGTCTTTGTTTGACCAGTTTTTTTTCATGCTGAGCTTTTGACAAACTGTCATATCCCATATCTCCGGCATCCACAAACTCTTTCCATCAGCGCGCTCCCTCCAGACCACCGGACCTGAACTCCGGACAGGTCCGCTCCACTGGACCTAACCCAAATCTAGAATCTCCCTTACTTCCGGCCCTCCGGCTTATGTTGATATCCGCCTGCTTATTGATCTCCGGTACCTGTCTCATCTCCGAGTTCATTTCCTTATGATCCGTCTTACTTTACTTGATCTGTTCGGACTTACTAATGTACTCACCATATGCTTTCCTCACTGCCTCTGAACTCCGGATTACTGATCCTTAGCTATACCTATAGTATATAAACTCTTGTACTTGTTGTAGATACCTCAGTTTGAATATTAAACATAGTCCTGCTCATTCCTGCCTCTCCGGACTTGAGTTCTCCGACTCTCGTCAAATCTCCGACACTAGGCTAAGGGTTGACCCCTAAGTCTATTTCTATTACCGGCTCTACCTTCGGGTAGTCTACTCCTGTCCCTTTCTGCTACCGGCTCCGGCCTTAAGCAGTCTACTCTTTGATTTGTGTTTCTTTGGTACTACCGGATTACATACCACCAGACTTGGTACTAACACTACCGGACCCCCTGAAATTAGGGGCACGTACTCGGGTAAGGGGCGCAGTGCACAAGCTGAAGCCAAGCCCCTTGGATCTAGCCCTCCTTTGAGCACGGCCTTAACACAAACAGCCAGTTGAAAATTTTGGAGCTTTGGTGTTCACCCTCTCACCCACCCCAGCATAACAGCATAACAGCTGCCCCTCGATGTTCAGCTGCGGCCAGCTTCTTCATGGTATGCACAGCATTTACTTCTTCCTCCCCTCCATCTTAATCATACTCTGCAGCTAGTTCACAGCATTCATCTTTCACTGATCTGTGTCAACATTAAGAGTGAAGAGGAGTGATGAGAAATTAGTTAAGATAGACCTTGTTCATATACCAGTTGATTATATGATTTTGGCCAGAAACCTATCATTTGGCTTGTAACTCCACTTCAGATTAGAATTAGCAAGATCTATTCCATCATCCTGTGAGCTTGTTCTATAGTGTCAGACTAGTCTACTCAGAATCTTTACTTTTGGCCAATTGAAAGAGGAGTAGGCATTTTGTGTATAGATTTACCTTGTGACTCAGTCTATGAACTCATGATGACATTCAAACACCATAATAAGGGTATTCAAAGTAAAATTTTAAATGTTCTGAGATGATTCTGAATCACTCTGAAAGATGTTCTGAAAATTGCTTGAAAAGCTTAATTTAAACTCCATTCAAAATACTTAGCTGCACACAAATACTAGCTACACTCAAAATTTTTATGAAGTCCTGGTGTAGGGTTAGGGTTAGGGATACAAAAAAACATAACTCATGTATTTTGTAGCTACCAAACCACAAGGAATACTATGAAACTGATGATAATCCTGGTACTATACAAATATAAACTAATCACTTGTAGTCCATGGCCATGGCCTCAAAGCATGCTAAACCTTGCATCATATGGAACAGGTGATTGCATGCATGTGTGAACAGCATGCTACATAGAGTACCTAAACAAGTGATTGTGTGTGTGCATGAACAGTGTGCTACATAGAGTACCTGAACAAGTGGTTGTGTGCATCAGGGAATCAGCGAGGAGAAGGTTTTTATAGATATAAATGGCAAACTCAGATCACATGTCCACTGGATTATATCTGTATACAGGGTGATAAACAATCATGGCATAATGGCAATGGAAGGACAAGAAGATACAAGAAAAACCTAATTTTGATGAAGATGTATATGTCTTGCAACTGTGACATATGATAGATAAACAGTTGAAAGAAGTCCCGCATCTCTCCAAAATACTGGTCACCCATTGACTAAGCTGGACTTTATTATGGCTGTTTGCAATGCCAACCAGGCGCACATCAAGAGTTGCAAAATGTATGTAATATTGGCACCAAATGGCCATTATTCATAATGGTGATGTATTTAAGGCAATATCTTGTCAAATACAAGCAGACCTCGACCACGATGGTCACCAGTGGTCACCTCTGGACACCTACTGTCTAAGCTGAACTTCGCGATGGTTGGTTGCAAGGACAACATGATATTGACACTGTTTGGTCGTTCTTCTTAGTTTTGATGTGTCTAGGTGTCTAGTGTAATTATTGACATTCTGCCTGTGCAAAGACTCAGTGTCCTGACAACGCAGTTACCCCGCCACCCCACCCTCCACATTGTCGCCGATTTATTTCCCCTGTAAAGAGTGCGATGAACCTCTGTAATGGCTCTTGGCCAAGTTAATCAAGCCGTGCCTCATCCAGGAACTGTACGTCCTGGATTGAGGAGTCTGCCTCAAGTAATTCAAGAATGACATGTGCATTCTGTTCTGAGAAGGCCGAAGAACTGACAGCAGTTGTGTCGCCCGGAATGGAGCTTGAGTGCAATGGGATCCAACCACCATGGCACCCATTTCACCACCGGAAAACAAATGATGCCTGCACAAGAAGGTGGTTTGTCACCATAAGAAACAGGAGGGAATAGGTGCATATGAACATAATTGAATTACTACTAAGACCGGGAAAGACTGCGTTCATAGGGCAGCTCATGCCAGATATATGTGTTTTATGTATGCTGCAGTACATTCCATTCTGGCTCTGCGGTACTCCATAGAACATCCACCAAAATAAATATTGCTGGTCACTGGGGCCATGTCCTGGACAAGCCTGGACCATAGCTTGCAATCACCAATACAAGCAAGGAACCTATTACCACACCGAGCATAGTAAAGCATGCGATCATTAAGGACGTGGATGGCTTGAAGTCAGCAGCAACACCTGTGAGAAATCCGAGGATAGAACTTAATGCACTAGTAGAAATTCTATGAGTGACGCAGGTAATTATAATTGAAGTTTACTGACCTCAGTACACAAAAGCAAGTTGGTATACTTGTGATGACAACCAGCATCATTGTCTTTCTTTGTAGGTAATATACCTGTTCAATAAGCAAGGTCAGGCTCAGGCTGCGGTAATATGGTGTGGATCGAACCACGAAATCAATGGATCCCATTCTCTTGCCAAAATGTTGCACCATTGTAGCGGCAAAAATGCAGCCAACACCCAAAAGTAAGGAACAGGAGCACAGCATCCATGAGGTTGCTGTCGTGACTAGACCTGGAATGGCAAGAATAGCGATGTTCATGGCTATGGAGACACCTGCCTGTCAAGAGCTGATGAGTTGTGAAGTATATTTGTGACACTAACACGACACTTACCAGGGTGATCTGACTCCTAGCTTGACTGCTAAAATCATCGATAAAAGTCCTGAGATCCACCCCATTTACAATACCATCAACGGGATTGCAATCGGCATACACAGTATCGTAGCTACAGTATTGCCCAAGAAATAGAGAGTCTTACACGACCTACATTTCTCTATCACTGCATGACTTCGAATAAGGCGAGCCTTGGGTTGGTTGTGGCGGTTCAGATACTGGTAGTGGCCTATATTGTGTGTTAGTTCGGTGACATCTGATTTATGAAGGAGCGACCTACGTAGCATGTACAATATCCTGCCTGTTAGTTGGGAGATCAGTATCTGAATTGCCCAGTTTTGCTGGGCTCATGTACAACAGTGCACAACACCAGTGTCCTCAATGATTCCGTTTTCTGCAAGGGCTTCTGTTTCTCAGTCATCACGATGTTATGCCGGACAAGACATAGGCACATACCGATACTGGCAAGTTGTGTGTCAACCTGTCTCATTTGGTCTAGAGTCCAGAAAATTGTAGCTGCAGTACATTGGTTCAAGGTTGTGGCTTCTGTTGCATGTTCAGATGATTCTGGTTGTTGTTGCGGTAATATAGGGCTTACCTCCAAGGTAGCAAAGAATTTCTCTGCGCGTGCATCTCACTTGTGAGCTTGTCATATGGAACTTGTGCGGAAAAAAATCTCTGTGTCTCCTGCCGGGCAGTGAGATATAGAATGAGTGAGACATTTTTCGTCGACCACTCACCAATACTGAGCCTCGAGTTCGAGCCCTGTATAATCACAATCAAGAACAAAAATAAGCAATCATATAGAAACATACTCTTATGCCTCCATTTGCTTGCCTGGATACACTCTTGGAAAAGAAGGTAGCCGTCCAGATCCTCGAGCCAGGTAATGATGTGCAGGTCGTGAACCACATAGTAGTACTGATATACTTCTTCTCCCCTGTAGCTCACTTGGTGAACAACCAGTACCCACTCGTCCTCTTTCACTGTGGCCCTTGATACATCGATAAAATCTTCGAGCCTTTGTCGATCCATGTGCCGTATATTTATTGACGTGTACATGTTCTAAATTTCGATTAAGTAAATACATCGCCTATACAGTTGGCCAGTGCTCACCTTTTTGTTGTGATAGTAATAAGTCCCCCCCAAGGGGTGGACCAACTCCTCCCAATGGTCCCCATACAACCCAGGCCTGTTGAGAACGGTCAAATTAACATCATTACGAGGAACGAAGGTCACTGACACAGGGTCATCGATCCGCCTCATCGGGACCAAGTTATCTTCATGTCCATTCATACTATATAATGAAAATAACATTCAAAAATTTAATGTATCAGTCGACGCATACTTACAGCATTACCGGCTCAGCGTACTGCGGCAGTTGGGTTGGCCAAATTCCAAAACTACGGTCCAGCAGCCCCGCCATGTACTGTTGAGGGTGTTGATTTGCCTGTAACATAACAGCATCCTGAGGACTGGTACAGCGTCAGAAGGCGCAATGGAATGTACCATGATGTTTTCCAACTTACAAACAATAATGATTGATTGTTGATTGCATGAACAGTGAGAACTTGAGAACCCAAAATGTCTAGTTAGTAGTAACTCTCATTATTTCCTTTTTAGAGCCATCCCTGGTTATTGATTATCTGATATCATAACAGCCTTGAGACCATAACAGTTGAAGCAAGTCCTGTGATGAGCCAAACTCGCTAGCGCTTTTGGTACTCCTTCCTAGCATGTTCCCCCTTGCACAAATGCACAAATAACATACTGCTACTGATACTCGGAGCATCAAATGAATTGCAAAAGACAATATCATGTGAGGGGATGCGAAACAACTGTGTGATAAACATGGAAGGTAGTCCTACATTTGACAGATGCTATAGTGAACAGGATGAATGAGGATCTAAAATCAACATCCCATACTGTCTGCAAGAGAATAATTAGGTTATTCCATGGCACCTTTGGGCCCATAATAGATCGTGTCATATCGCTTTGGCGAAGCGATCCTTGAGATTCTTCAGATCTGTAAGAGTGATAGATGGAAAGAGAACATCATGAGGCTTTCCTGACATCAGGACAACGATGGCGCTGCATGAGTGATGAGGATAGTGACTGGGCCATGACGTGCTGCCGCTTGCAATTCTGTATTCAACAGTGCGAGTAGGAACCTTGAAAAACCTTTAAGATTACGGATTTCAGCTACCACTGCTCCCCATTGCTCCTCTGCCACAATGTTATGAAGGTAGGTGCCCTCTGGACAGAGGGGAAATAGCTTGCAGAACAGTTGCGCGGATTCGTGGATATAGACGACGGTGAAGTTCTCCTTTGCGTAGCACCAGATCAACACTTTAACGAGGTGATAGGTGGATGGTGGATGATCGGGGTGGCCCTTCAGACGTAATGCAAGGGCTTCGAGGAAGAGGAAAGTGATAGAGTCAATGTCTTGAATATCATTTTGAATGTAGCCTTGAAGGCAGGCCCACACGAGGTGAGAGCCCCTGCGTGGTCAGGATGGCCGGCCGGACATTGGTCCAGGACCAAATGTTGTATGGCATCGTTCAGGTGAGAGACCGTCTTGCTTGTCATGTATGTGGCAAATCGTTCATGGCCCACATGCATCTCTCAAGCAATTTCAATGATGGGCTACAGGTGTTTCGTCAACAAAAGCCAACAACACAGAGGCTGATGTCACTCATGTCAAGCAGTGCATTGTCATGATTGTCGCAAGGATGTAGAACAGCGGCCTTCAGCGTGAGGGACAGGTGAACATCGCAAATGGGCGGGAAGTGGTGTCTACAAGATGTGAGTATATGCATATGAATGAGAAGCAGTTTATTCACCGAAATGCTGATTTCTATGATCGAGCAGCACATCCCATGGTGTTTCAAGTTTGCCTATGATTTCTCCATTGCCCAGCATCTGATCGAACTCGCCCTGATCTCCACCGATAATTTGGGTGATGTATCAAGCAGAAGATCAGTCAAAATGATGGGGATTGATATGGTCGTGCGTTATGTGCAAAACGATGTGCACTGAAAAGCTGATCCGTTCCATATGAGCCCATGCCAAGGGGGGAAGTTGAAGTATGATCAAGCTAGAAACAAAGGCAACAGTTTGCGCGCCAGGTCGAATTGCAGGAACTACATGACCGGTCAGGTGAAAAAATGATAGGTTGATGGCATGCTTACTTAGTAGGGATTACATAAGAAATTGCTACAGCTGATGGTGTTTCCTGCTGTTAAGGCCGTGCTCAAGGGAGGACTAGATCCGAGGGGCTTGGCTTCAGCTCATGCGCTGCGCCCCTTACCCGAGTATGTTCCCCTAATTTCAAGGGGTCCGGTAGTACTAAGTCTGGTCGTATGTAACCCGGTAGTACCGTAGATATCAATCAAAGAGTTAGACTGCTTAAGGCCGGAGCCGGTAGCAGAAAAGAACAGAGGTAGACTACCCGGAGGTAGAGCCGGTAATAGAAGTAGACTTAGGGGTCTACCCTAGTCTAGTGTCAGAGAGTGACGAGAGTCGGAGAACTCAAGTCCGGAGAGACAGGAATGAGCAGGACTATGTATAATATTCAAACTGAGGTATTACAATGAAGTACAGAAGTTTATATACTATAGGTAAGCTAACTGATCAGTAATCCGGAGTACAGAGGCAGTGAGGAAAGCATATGGTGAGTATATTAGTAAGTCCGAGTGGATCAAGTAAAGTAAGACAGATCATAGGAAAATGAACTCAGAGATGAAACAGGTACCGGAGATCAATAAGCAGGCGGATATCAACAGAAGCCGGAGGGCCAGAAATAAGGGGGATTCTAAATCAGGGTTAGGTCCGGTGGAGCGGACCTGTCCGGAGTTCAGGTCCGGCGGTCCGGAAGAAGCGCACTGATGGAAAGAGTTTGTGGATGTCAAAGATATGGGATATGACACCTGCCAACAAAACTCTCTCCCCACTTTGTAACAAAATCATCTGTGCAAATGGTTGGACAGTAGCAGAATAGGCGTACTGAGGATACATGTATGGGTGCTGAAAGAGTCATGTTTGTGTATGCACAGGGTAGCTCTTTGCATGCGAATGAAAGTGCGTCAGTTAGAAACAGGGAAACATTCTACGGATTTGAAAGGCAATGAGGCAATTGGAAATACCTGTGCAACCCAAGTATAGCCTGATCTGTAGTTTCTATGCATCAGATGCCAACCTTATTTCAGACTGGTGATTTTGCAACTGCATAGTCAATGAATTTGGGCCTGATCAATAAAAGTTAAATAAACTACTTAATGATTTTACAAGGTTGGTAGTACATACAAGCATATCAGATAATATATGCGCCTGATCACCAGTTTGAATGATGGCAGATATAAGTGAAGCAGATGATACAACACCCAACCATACGCAGCCTGCCACCTACATCGAGGCTGAGACAAATGCAAGGCTATTACCGTAAGTCAAGTCAGTGTGATTGTTGTTTGATTCAGCAGGAATTCATTCCTTGCAGCCACGTACTTGCTCTGGTAGAACCATCTGGAACAATGTTGGACGTTGTGGGGAACATACCCACTGTAGGCCCATATCCCATGAATATTGAGGACTCTACAGGTGACTATCCGTATGTCCTGCCCTTCGTATGACACCCGTCCGTCACCCGTGCATTCCATGCGTTCCATCCGTCACCCATGCGTTCCATCCATCACCCATGCGTTCCATGCGTTCCATGCGTTCCATGCGTCACCCATGCGTTCCATGCATTCCATGCGTCCCATGCGTTCCATGTGTTCCATCTGTCACCCGTGCATCGCCCGTCTGCATCTTCCCGCGCCCGTCCGCATCATCCGTATCTTCCCGCGCATGTCCGCATCATCTGTGTCTTCCCACGCTTGTCCGCTTGTCAATCTGCTTGTTCACATATCTGCACATCTGCACTTCCGCTTGCCCGATTCATCTGTCCATGTCTGTCTATCCTCATTGGTAAGTTTTCCGATCACCTGTCACTATTTTCTTAAAAGATCCTGTCATATTACATACCCTTTCTGCTACTTGGACCCGGATGCATGTAGAGCGCTCTAAATGCGGTACTTGTCCGCCAGGGCACTCCAGATCGCTCTCCCTACATATAGACATGAAAAACATGTAGAATAGGATCAATCCAGACCCTGCACTTTATTTCCCACTTTGTTTTCCTCTTAGAAGGATTTGCTATTCCGCTATTTTGCCAATGAACACTCCTTGACTCGCTCTGTAACGTCTGCATTGCCCATATCGTCCGCATTGTCCATGTCTTCCCGCGCACCTGTCCGCATCATCCGCACCTTCCCGCGCTCATCCGCACTTTCTCGCATCTACAAGTCCTTCATCCTATCTACGATAGGATTGACTCAGGTCGTTAGACAGAGTCTAGTTTGTGTTTCTCCTCGCATTTATTGAGGATCGCTGCCCAGTAGCAATCCCCTTGGGACGAGTCCAAACCTCGCACCATAGGATCATATTGACTATAGTAAGCATCATATTTTCCTCACCCTCAGTGTAGTCAAGTTGGACACACACGCATTTTCGATGGCCAGTTCAAAAACTTCGACTTCAGCTTTGGCGCGAAGCATCTTTGCCCACAAGTAAAGTAGCTCCGACTTGGCATTGTGGTGGTGAGAATGGTAACGTTCAATGTCGAGATATGTTGCCATCAATGCAGCCTGAGTGTTTAGTTCCACTTTGTGTGCCTCATCAAAGGCCTCTTGAATGCAAAGGGTTACCCATGTGCTGCACAGGCGAAACGAGAGGTTGCACTTTAGAGATACAGTAAGAGCAGTCAAGTACATTAACGGCAATACTGACATTTACAATGACTGTTGTTCGTTGTTCTGGGGTATGTGCAAGCTGATCGACAGCTGGAGCACTCGGGGGCAACTCACTTTCGATCGAGAAAGGTTCGTTAGGTGACATGAGATTGGTGTTTTGTCTCCTCAACCAACTTTCACCTTTCTGCTGTGTAGCTGCCGAATAGAAAACTGCAGCTGCCAAATGGGTCACGGGAGGTGCAACAATGCATCTTGGAGTTGCTGAGATAGAGATGTAATCCATGGTTGGCACCTCAATAAGACACAGTGCTAAGAAAGAAGGTGTCAGACCACTCATTCGTGTACTGAATCAAAAGAATCTCATGAATGACCCATCTTTGTTGGACATAATCAATGGCCTGACTGCACAAAGACACTTCCAACTGACATTGATCCCTCCTCTCTTCCATGAAAGCTCATTCTGCAGTCCCACACCTTGTATTGTCCCCAGCAATATTTCGCAATGATTCCTCTCTTTGTGCTTCCAACAAACGCCCCCCAACTATTTGCCAGACGTCGCCGAGATCGACCCGACCTTTAAGCAAGAAGTAAAGTAAATACAATTCAGTTCGGATCTATATGAATAACTTTCAGAATGTGCCAAGTATTAGAAATTATAGACGGACCGTCTCTGATGGTATAAGTCTTATATAGAATTCCAGCCATTTAGGAGCAGTCAGTATATTTGAGATTTCAAACATTCCAAGACAAATAGCCGGGGAGTTGAATGGTGGAAGACAGGAGGGAGTCGACATGATGAATCACAGGAAGTATATACAGCGTGTGGTTTGCATCACATTCTCGTTCAAGAATATATCTGTACTGAACTGTTGCGGTGATTGAATCTTTCCTGGCCATCAATCCTTCACTGGCCATCAAATGACATAAATGGAGCATGGTGGTTGATGGCCTAAAACGCACTCTCAAACTTTTCAGCAGTAGCCTAAGATCTAGAGTATTATCACCATGGCTTAATGTATTTCAACTCCACTGGCACCCCAGCAGAGAAACCAACAAATCAATGATGAAACAAGACACTGCTTAAATGCACCTACATGAATGTCTGTCTTCCAATAGCAGAATTTCAAATGTCTTTCCATGTGGATACACGATTTGCCTCTGCCTTCATTCTTCCGAGTGTTGCAAGGACAAGGAGAGCCGTCTTTCCCACGTCCTCAGTGGCATGGAAGCCTGGCCAAGAGGAGACTCAGCAGGTCATGACAGAAGATGCAGCCACTGGACAACAGGCTTTGGGGAGAGCCCTTAGGCAACAACTGATTAAGGACGTTTGAAGCACAATGAGCCCAGCTGAGAACTCACATGCACAAGCTGACAATCTAGATTCTTCAAATACTCCACTTTGGAAGCCACTATGGTTCTCCGAGATGTACAAGATGTGTCGGGCATGAATAGAGCCAAATGTTCTAAGTTCAGACAAAAATTAAAAATTACTTGTACCTACCTGGTACCAGTACTAAGAAGCTGGCCACTTTTGATTCTATCCATGCCATTGAAGACTCATTGATAAATATATTTTTAGATCTGCGTCCAGCTGACGATTCGTCAGAAATTCTTATTCATGCTACTGGGCAGAAGGATTGAGAATCGATTTTTTGGGGGTCTGAACGTCTATGCCATGAGCTTGGTGGCGCAGAAAAAAACTCACAGGATCGGCTGGCTGAGGAACGAAGCCGAGCCAATATCAAGCCGATATCTTCCAGTGCTATAATAGAATTTCCAACAGATGGCCGGTACCTGCTGGCACCTGTGGGCTGTGTTCACTGCCACGTTCAATACTTATTGATTATCACTCGCGTCAACCTGTAGATCAGAAAGGCGTGGAGTTCCCTTTTACTCAAGTTGGCATGGATGATTTATCAAAATTCAGCATTCAAATTGGTTGGCAATTCATAAAGGAGGATTGAGGGTTTCTCACAGGTAGAGGAATTTTCCAGTGTGAGTGATATTAGTGCGATTGAGCTAAGTACAAGTTTCTATCTAACATGATTGATTGATCAGTGTCCTGGCCCACTGTCTTGCGCAGCTCCAGCTGTATGCGATCCATCTCCAGCTAGTGCTCAGTCTAGCTCAACACATTACAATCATGCCAGTGACTCCTGCTGCCAGACCTGCTGGTTTCATCAGTATCCACGATAATGAAGCCTTATCTCGACTCCTACCGAGGTTGTCGCTTTTGCACTCCTCTTGAATAGACCTGAATATGATGCTTCATCATCAGCCTTGCTCCCACTCGCATACAGTGCTTGCAGCATCTAAAAAGAACATGGAACTCATTCGCTGCAATTCCGTCACCAACAGCAGACTCAAGCTTCTCTATTAATTCTCTTTGTTCCCAGTAAGTCCATTCAAGTTGAATCGGGCGCGGTTTTTTGTGCTCTTCTGGATTACGACTCAATAAAATCATGACACTGCAGTGCAGCAAGTTCATACCTCGACGAGGGGTACTGGCAGGTGGCTACAGACGATTGGCAATAGTATGTGTCAATTTTCACTAGGTGATGGTTAGTTTGGGAATTTTCTCAAGAATGAATAATGCTGACCTTGATATCCACATCGATCAGATGTGCATCTTACATTCCAATAAGTCTTATCGGCAGTCTTATCCTTCCATGGGTACACTGCCACCTCCGTGTATGCCCCTCTTCCACCTCCCTCGGCACATAGGCAACACAGGTATTGAAACTTACGTTCTTCATGGTACTTCTTGAAGTTTGACGGTAGAACTTTATTTCCCTCGTCGTCATTGGGCCTGCATTTGTAGGCTGTATCAACGCTCAAAAGTGGTACATGATTCAAATGGCATCTCACCAGCACCATTCAATCATTGATTTCGACATACTGTCATAATGTAGGAGGGTGAGGTGGCAAGTCATGGCCTCTGTAATGAGTTTGGCGAGCCTGAGAGCATTTTAATGATAGTCAGGCGGGGCAGTGATGACAGAAGAAGGTGAAGATGGGGCTTCCATTGGGTCAGTCGGTGTAACAAGGACTCACCTCTTTATGGAATATCATGGCTGATTCAGCTTTTCCTGCCGCCGTCAAGTGCGCCTGCCCCAGTCTATGCTGCAAGGATTCTGGCCTGTGGGAATATGGTCATGATGGCGATTTGGATAATCGCGCTGGCCATCTAGCACCTAGATCTATTATGTTATATTATGTTGTTGGATGAAATTAGCGAGTCATTCGATCCAATTTTTCACTGCTGGGTTCAGTTGTGTCCCCCATCTACGCAGCTCCTCATGAGTTTGGCCGATTCATCTGGAAGGTGTTTCAAATGCACTTGCACGCACAAGTTTACTCAGGAAAGCACCTACACCAGGCATCAATGATCGTGTGTGAAGGGGAAAAAGCGTTTATTCTCTGCTTTATCAAAAGCAAAAGGCTTTCCTAGGAGCTGCAAAACGGCCCCGGCTGGATGCTAATGGTGGCAGACAGAATGCACATGCTAGCATAGTGTCTTCTAGTATGCAGCTCCACTGCCCACAGGTCTTGTCTGTGTCTTCCGACCAGGTCTATGAATCATTCAGCGAAGAATCTTCCAACACTCATCCAGCTCTGTCGGTAGCGCTCCCCCCCCCAGGATTTGTCATGCGCAGGTTCTTCTTTGCAAGGCAATCTGCCCATCCCAGTATCCAATGTCAATCCTGGCACAGTGTCTGTGGAGATAGATGAAGGCCTATCCCTGGCCCAGCGCAGAACCAAACATACTGGTGTTTCGCATGCCACAGCGCTATAGACAGTATGAGGATGTGCTCCTGCAGCCTCCCCCTAGCATTCCAACCCATGCTGCTCAACACCTGGAGTCCGCCCCACCTGCAAATCTATCAATGTGCCTACCACAGCTTGTACATCATCGCGAATCCACTCCTTTCCACATGGCAAGGAATGTTTTCAGACTTGTGCACCAGTTTTTTTCTTCAACCCCTCCGTCCCATGACCCGGAAGAGGCTGCAATGCTCCAAGACATCAGCTCTATCCCCTCCGTGGCTCCAGCAGAACTGGATAACCATACTGAGCCTCACAATTCATTTCACCCATACCCCAATTGAACGTCTTTCAATCTCGGCCATTGGTACTGGAACGGTAGCATGCAGAAGTCACAGGAGAGCTTCAAGGAACTGCTCAATATTGTCAGATGCCCTGATTTCGATCCTGATGATATTCGATGTATGCATTGGGACAAGATTAACTCGCAGTTAGGCACGAACATTGATGATGAGGGATATGAATGGGAGGACGGTGATGCAGGTCGGTGGAAGATGGAAGTAAACATCCAAGTACCTTTCTCTCAGACCACAGCTCAGCCGGACACTTGACCTTACATCGCAGCTCAACTTTACCATCGATGTCTTGTATCGGTTATTTGGGAGAAGCTCACCAATACCACTGATGATGAACATTTTCATTATGAGCCTTATCAGCTGCAATGGAGCCCACCCCATCTACCCCATGAAGTGAACATCCAGGGCGAATTGTATACTTCACCAGCATTCATGGATGCACATCATGAACTTCAGGCATCTCCTGGAGAGGCAGGATGTGACTTACTTTGTGTAGTTGCAGCACTCATGTTCTGGTCGGATGCCACACAGCTGACGACATTTGGTAATGCGAAGCTATGGCTGGTATACATGTACTTTGGAAACGAGTCGAAATATCGCCGTTGCAAACCATCCTGTCACCTGGCTAATCATGTGGCCTACTTTCAAAAGGTATGATAGTCATTCCTCCTCTATGTTTAAACTTATGGCTTTGGCAGCTTCCAGATTCATTTAAAGATTTCATGGGGACTTACACCGATGGCAAGGGCATTGGCCGTGAATGCACCACACATTGTCACCGTGACTTGTTCCAAGCTCAATGGAGAGTTTTGCTTGATGACGAGTTTTTAGAGGCCTATGAACATGGCATTGTAATTCTCTGTTGTGATGGCGTCAAACGCAGATTTTACCTGCGGGTATTTACTTATTCCGCAGACTATCCTGAAAAGTGAGTCGTGGATGCTTGTCTGTGATATACACAAACTCACCTTAGCCAGGGTTCTCGTTGCTACTATCCAGCAACTAGGAGGTTGTCCTTGCTCGCAATGTCTCATACCCACAGACAAGCTTCATCACTTGGGTATGAATCGTGATAGGCAACAACGTAAGACTCTTGCATGTGCTGATACGTCGAGGAGTCAGCTGGTTGCCACAGCACGGGACCTTATATACGAGAAGAATTTTGGTGTAGACAGTGCAGCAGTTGAGTCAATTCTCAAGCCCAAATCGTGGGTACTGACCTCCGTGAGAATGACCATCAATTCATCATCTTGCCTTTACTAACCTATCATCAGAACACATTTTCGGACTCTCTTGGTTCATTTGGACTGAATATCTTTATTGCGCTCATCATCGATCTCCTGCACGAGGTCGAGCTTGGAGTGTGGCGTATGCTTCTGATTCACTTACTTAGGATTCTTACTGCCTTGGACAAGGACCTTATCCATGAGCTTGACAGGAGGTCAGCCCAATATCCCAGACTTGGTGGACTAACACTCAGACTAATGCTTGACTTTTACGGCAGCAGGTCCCCCTGTTTGGACCGGCGATAATCAGGTGGTTCTGTTCAAATGTCTCCGAGATGTCGAACATGGCTGCACGGAACTTCGAGGATCTTCTACAAGTATGTACTCTGAATGATTCTCATACGTCTTCATGTGCTAATTTGGTCCGAGTGTTCTATCCTGGTCTTCGACGGCCTTTTCCCCACAACATCATCATTATTGATCTCCTTTTCACCATGTCACACTGGCACGGACTGGCGAAGCTGCGCATGCATTCGGACCTGACCTTAGATCTTCTTGACCAGCAAACAACTAATCTCGGCAAACAGTTTCATCAATTTAAGGAAAAAGTGTGCACCTCATATCAAACTCAGGAGCTCGATTGTGAAGTTGGTGCACAATCTCGTTGACAGGCAAAGGGAGCAGCCAAACAGGCAGGGACTAACAATGCACAAGGCCCCGTGCGAGCTTCCCAGGGTTCTAACACTAAAGGGAAAGAAAAAGCAATTCCCAAGCAGTCGCAGAATGTTCCTGGGCCAAAAAAACCACGGAGGAGAAAGTCATTCAACATTCAGACCTACAAGTTCCACATCCTTGGAGATGACATGGCCTCCATCCATCACTTTGGCACAACAGATTCATATAGTACTGAGCCAGTAAGCCGCAGCCCACTGTCCATCCATTCATCAACCTAATTTTTTCAGGGAGAGTTAGAGCATTGTATGCTGAAGGGCAGATACCGTCACACTGATCGAAACACATTTATTCGCCAACTGACTCAGATTGAGTGCTGCATAAAGCAGCAGCAACAACAAGGAGTCTCTCATACAGATGTACATGAAATAGTGAGCGACCCCAAAATACACCATCACATCGGTCAGAGTGAGAAGATGTATGACAAGTTTGGTCAGTACCTCCATATCCATGCGGGTGATCCTGCTATGAAGGTAAGCAACTTCTGTGACTTGATAGTCATTATCCTGAGATATTACTTAGGATTTCCTACCTCAATTAAAAGAATATATTCTCAATCACCTTGAGCCAAAAACTGTTGAATTGCCTGGGGAGAGATCAGCTCGTTCCCACCAGCACAATTCAGTTTTCTTCAAGCACAATCAAATTTATCACCACAGCCTTGCCAAATTCAACTACACTACCTATGACGTCCGAAGGGCTCAAGACGTTGTAAACCTGAGAACTCCGCATTGCAACATTATGCTACTTCAAGACAACGACAATCAAGGTGGCCACTATCGTTATACCAAAGTCATTGGCATGCACCACGTTAATGTTGTGCGCGCCGCAAACGTATATGAGTCTCACTGAATAGAGTTTCTCTTCGTTCGCTGGTACGAATCTGTGCAGACTCATGCATGGAGCACACACACTTTGGGGCGCATCCATTTCTAGCCTCTGGAAAACCAGAATGCCTTTGGCTTCATTGACCCAAGCATTGTACTCAGGGCATGCAGGTGAATGTGGGATTTCCACTCTCATGGGAGACAAACACGACTGGCACGAGTACTATGTCAACAGGTAAATGGACCCACATTCCATGATGATGATCACTAATACTAGGACCTCAGCTTCATTGATCGTGGCACCATCATACGCTATCACTACGGCCTCGGGGTTGGTCACGTATACTCTCCTGAGGCAAATATTCTAGAAGACCCCTGCTTGGCACAAGTGACACCCCACTCTAATACCCAGATGACAATGCAGACGGAAAATGAGTATTCGTAAAGTGGGGGAAGCCTCGGGAAAAGCACGCTCCCGCAACCTCCTGCTGATGATGACGATGACGGTGATGACGGCAATGATGACGAAGATGGGGGTCATGTTAGCGTGGAAGATCTTGATTTCTTTGATCAGGGACTCGATGCTAGTACAGAGTCGCTCGTTCAGGCGCTGGACGATATGTTTATGACATGCCATACTTTTGATTACGAGGATTAATAATATCGCCATACTAATTCGGTAGCCCAATGCTTCTTCCTGGCGGCTCTTTGCCGCATTGCCAATCATTGACTGGCCATTGCTAGTTTTTCACTTCTCGCCATGCCAATCTCTGGCGCAGCCTGACACATCTGGCTGACGGGCTCTTTAACGGCATTGCAATCCCTGGCATAGCCTAACGCATCTGGCTGACGGGCTCTTTGCTGCATTGTGATCCCTGGTGTGCCCTGACTCGCCATCAAACATACTTTTCGCTATACCAATATCTGGTGTAGCCTGACACTTCTTACTGGCGGTTCATTACCCTATTCTCAATCCCTGGCGTGCCCTGACTTGCAGTAATTTTCGCTATGCTGATCTCTGACATAACCTGACGCCTCCTTGCTGGCTGTTCTTTACTGAATTGGCAATATTTTGCGTGTACTAGTACTAGTAACTCACCATCACTACTAGTTTCAGATGCATGTAACCTGATTATCGCTGATCTCTGGCCCTGATCCCTGGGGCACCCTCGCGATTCATTGCCTAGCAGTTAAAAGTGGCAAATGGGCACACCCAAATATTTATTTGTGTCTGGTTTGATGCTGTTTCCTTCATCTTCCCAACCCCCCACCCTCTCACAAGATGCAACAAATAGTATTGCCAGGTTTTCTTTATCCTCTGATCTTTGGCTTCGTACCAGCTGTGGCCGAGGTTGCACAATTATCATTCAATAGTGTAAGTACAATTTACACTGGACCATCTGCATCATCACTGATGGCCCTGCAGATCGATGAGGTTCACTATCACCGATAAGTGTGACTCTAATTGACTTGGTTTAGCCCTTTCATGGCTTCTCCGATCTTCTCTTTCTGGGGTATACTGCGCACGAAGGATAACTATCGCCGATTTATGTGAGGTTATAATCCTCAAATTTAATTATTCCATCTCATCGTGCTCGTTTACAGTGGCCTCAAGAGTACATCCATCTTGTGCACGCATCCCATGCCATCATAAATCATATAGGCTACCTGGCTACCGGCGGCGACAAACTATATGACATCTATGAGATATGAGTGAGGGCTCTGTCATGCTGCTATGTTAACCTTTGATGCAATGGACATATTAGGAGGGCGGTTCGACCTTTCTCAGGAATATAAGTAGCTTGTTTTGTAAGGGCAATGCAATTAAAAGGGAGGCCTCTCCTGTCTGGGCAGTGAGTACTCCCATTGCTAACACGTCACCAGACTCATCACACTGCATACATAGCTCAATGTGCTCCAGAAAATTCACAATATCCCATTTCACGAAGCCACATTTCCATTAGGGTTTCCACCTCCCACACCACCCCTCATCATCGCGGTTGAGCCCCCTCCGCAGCCACTCTGTCAAGCAGCAGCGATGCCGCCATATCCCGTCCCTGGATGACAATTATGAATCTACAGGATGAGGCATCACAGCATCTATATATGGTGCCACCACTGTCGAGGAAGAAGACATCATTTTCCCAAGTGCCCATGATGATTATGAGTTTGCCGGTCAGGTGCCATCCTTCCACCCTGAGCTCTCCTGGACAATGGAATCTAGGCTGGATATTCTTGACATGCCTCAAAAACAGTTGCTCCGAGTTTCATTGGCAAATTCAGCTTGGGGAAAGCCGTTTCAGCTGGGAAAATGTCTTTATTCAGGGCACTTACTGCTCGGGATTCCAGAAAACACATTCAATATGCACCATGCATATTCAAGGCAATTGGTAACCATGTGTTTCATCCGAGCAGTCCTTTATTACAATACTACATTTGAAGCGCTACAGGAGGAACAGTGTAAGTGTCCGGCTCTAATTCTGAACACCAATAGCTAATAACATGGTCAGTGAAAGTCAAGAATGCTGCTGAGATTGAAAGTGAAGTGGGCTGGTCATATTTAAGGAACAAGGTACGCTTGTTCTGATGTGTTACCCTCACTCGCTCTAAAAGGCTATCTTCTTCCTCCTCTTCTTGTTCTTGTTGGATATGATCAATGTCCATCACATAAGGGTCTTTGGATGAGGAGAAGTTCCTTCCATAGTTGTTGTTGCTATAACTTTTTCCAGAGTGGCCACTGACGATTGCTTTGTGGGATTCAATGTCAGCAGCAACAATCATCCATTGTTCCAGGGTTTCTGGAATGACTTCTCTCATCATGATTTGGTTGATGAGATCCTTTTTGAGTCCTTCTCTGAAGAAGTAAATCTTCATGCTTTCGTTGGTGATGCCAGCATCAGGAAGGAGTCGGTGGAAGTAGGAAATGTATGCTTCAGCTGTCCTGGTCTGTCTTGCATTCTTGAGTTTGGCAAGCGTCTGGATTACCAGGTGCTTGGGAAAGAAGTGGGATTTGAATTGTGTTTTGAACTCTTGGAATCTTCCTAAGAGTCTGTCATCCACCCATCTGTTTTCTATGGTTTTATTTCCATGTCTGTCTGTGTATTCCTTTGATTCATAATGACCATGGGAGTTGCAGTAATGGGATTCAGCATATTTCTCTGCTTCCCCTTTGGTCATTAATGAGAGTGCAAATGCAACTCATCATTCTTCAGTGTTGTACACATGCTTGTTAATACCCATATAGGTGTTAACCTAGGTGAGCCATAGAGTAGCTCTGTTCTTGTTTCTGTCAAAGACTGACAGTAAGGCCATCTTGACTGTAGTCTTGTATTTGTCGTCACTGTCATGGGAGTCAGACATGTCTGTGGTTCTGGAGGGTGTCGACTAACAGGATAGTGTGATGAAAAGAGATAGCTTGACCTTTTGTTATGCCGAGTGTAATGAGAGGAACAAAGCCAACAAATCTACGATAAGGGAACAGCCCTTGAAATCAAAAGTCAAAGAAGTAGAAGTCCGAAGAGGAACTTCTTGTTGAGTCAGATATGTCAAGAGGAAATCTGCATAGGTCAAGCTGAAGAATCAGCAAAGACCTAGAGGCAGTATTTATACAAGTAGAAAGCTATGCTAGGGTACAGGGTAAGAGTAATAGTAGTATGCCTCAGTCAGCAAAATGTGTATGCAAGGAGGTGATGAGGCAGTACGTCCTAAATATGAAGTGGAGATGAAGTACATGTGTCCATGGTGTGTATCAAGGGAAGCAGAAGAAAAGAAGTGTGCACAGCATGGTGATTGTAACAGCATCCATCAGGTACATCACCAATGCCTTGGCAAACCCAACTACTGCCAGATTCACATCATTCATCCCTCCTCCTGCTGGACTGTCCACCCAAGGTCACCCATATGGACAAATCCCTGGGTCCTGGGTCCTTAAACTCCCCAGTGTCCTGGATGCCAGTCAGCCATTGGACCACACTGTCTCTACAGTGGGCAGACAGTGGACCACTTTTTGGGATGTATCCAAAGGTCCTGAACTGGCTGGTCCTGGTGACACATTTGCCTCCATGGTTCAGCCTTCTGGTATTCCTATTTGTCTCAGCGAATCTTCTCAGCTGTCTAGTCTCCCATCTGTAGCTTCCTCCCCCAAGGACTAGTGTTTCAGTGATGGTTGTGATGGTAGTTGGGAGTTTGATCTTACTTTCTACAAGCTTTCATTCATTTAAACAATCCCATTTTGTTAGTGTTATAGCACCATCCTCCAATGGTTAACAGAAATTTTGAAGATGATGTCAAAAGATGGGGAGTCCCCCAACATTACCCTATCACTATATCTGCCAGTCAGCCAAATCTATGATGAACTCCTCCAAGTGGCTGTTCTCCTATTTGCACAGAAAGACAACCCAGGATACTTGGTATTCATGAACCACATGGTGATGTTTTGTAACATCATGTGAGTTTACATTAAGTTCATTTCTATACTAATAGCTAATGGGAATGCCTCATGCAGTGCCATGGATTTCTATTGGATTTCCCTGTAAATAAGCCTGCCAAAAACTTTGTCTTCCATATCTTGTCCATTTGCAAACAGACCAGCAGAAGGTCCTGTTGTGTTATGAACTTTCCTGTGATAGTTTAAGAATAAAACCTCATAGCATAGCCAGCACCACACACATCTAAGTCAGATCAAGGAACGTAGTGTGTGCTATCAGCATCAAAGCCCACTGTATCATATTAAGTCACTCAGGAATGCTACGCAGGCTTTTCTAACTTCCAAACAAAGAATTGCACATCTGGAATTGTTTTTGGGTGTACATAATGTTCCATATTATTTCAATGATGATCTAATTGGTGTAGTTTTGCTATAGATCGCTACAATTACCCAGCCACCACTAACCAAAGCCATCCATCACTGGTAGACCACTATTCCATAGCTACTGCCAAACCTTCTTGTATGTAAACCCTCAATAATTGTATAGCTCTAACCTTTCTCATAACCCCACTTCAACATGTTAAATAGCAGTTCAGCATTGCCTCCTATCTCCACTGCTAGTTTGATACAGTGGCTCAAAAAACTGTCCGCATGTTTGCACTACTTTTACTATTTACATTATTGTATGTGAATGGACAGGTATACCTAAGATATGGTAGTATGGTATTTTGTGGTACTCCTTCAGTGCGTGATTTGGAGCCCTTACCCTGTGGGAATCCATGGTGATATTGTGGAGCTATGAGCATTACAAAATGATGACTCATGCAGACAGTTTTTTGACCCTAGATTTAAATTCTATAAATTATTAGTTATGACACCATAAAGCCATGTCACTATTAAATAAATTATGAAGTGGTGTCATTATGACATTATTACACCTATTTCTAATTACATAATCCCATATATCATAGTCATAATCACCATGAAAGTCATCTCCTCTGCTCAAAGGGATAATATCCTTTCTCTGTCTACTGCTGGCCTCTCCACTCATCAAATAGCCTCTATAACTGGTGTATGCAAGTCTACTGTAGCTAAGCTCATCAAAGAATGTCACCTAGACAAGAAAAAATTCAGTGGAGGTTGTCCATCCAAACTCACCTCTACTGATAGGAGGGTCATTATCCAACATATCACCAAGCAAAGGCTAATAATGCTGTCCAAGTCACTTATCATATCAATTCCATCATCACTACTCCAGTTTCTTCACAAACAGTAAGAAATGTCCTCAAGGAAGCCAATCTTAGGGCTGTAACAAAGAAGAAAAGCCTCTTCTTTCCATCACTTACAGGAAGAGAAGACTAGTGTTTGACCTAGGCCATCAACACTAGACTGTAGAGGACTGGAAGTGGGTCATATGGTCAGATGAGACTAAAATCAATAGAATTGGGTCAGATGGGAAGGTATATGTGTGGAAAAAGAAGGGGGGGCTCTTACAGACAGAGAGATTAATGAAATTCTCAATTTTGGAGGAGGTTATCTAATGATATGGGGCTGTATGGGGTGGAATGGTGTGGGAATGCTTGCAGAGGTTGAGGGGAGGATGAATTCTGAGCAGGATGTGGACATTCTCAACCACCACTTGCTGCCTGGCATGACAGAATTAGAAATTAATGAAGAAGATATCATTTTTCAATAGGATAATGATCCCAAGCATACATCCAGGAGAGCCAGAGAATGGTTTAAAGAGCACAATATTCATCTCCTTGACTGGCCAGCACAATCCCCTAATATTAATATCATTGAACATCTGTCAGGAGTACTCAAGAAGAGGCTTTTAGCCTATGACCACCCTCATAAAGGGGTATGGGGGTTATAAGAGAGAGTCACAGTGGAGTGGGGAACTATTATGGCAGGAGACTGTCAGAAATTGATTGAAAGTATGCCTAGAAAGACAGAGGCAGTAATTAAAGCCAAGGGAGGTCACACAAAATACCAGAATGCTTGATTATCTGTATAAAATATTTGGGTCAAAAAACTGTCCGCATAAGTCATCATTTTGTAATGCTCATAAATCCACCATATTACCATGGAGTCCCACGGGTAAGGGTTCGAAATCTTGCCCTGAATGAGTACTACAAAATACCTCACTGGCATGTCCTGGATATACCTGTCTATTCATACACAATAATGTAAATAGTGAAAATAGTGCAAACATGTGGACAGTTTTTTGAGCCACTGTAAAATGTCACATACATTGATAACGAGTCATTGAGTTGTCGCATCTATGACTTGTGAGGGGATTAGCATGATAAACAAGAGCTTCCCAATGTAACACTACCAGCAATTGTGTTTGCATTGAGGATCCTGGTGTGTGGTCATGGTCGAGAGTCAAGAGTGTTGGGGCCAACCAGAACAAAATCATGGCTAAGTCCCATATTGATCAATATTTGTGACACAATGAAAGGATAGTTTGATTGTATTTTCAGATTCTGTTGAAATACAACAGGGTGTATTTTTCATTCAAGGAAATGCAAGAAAATGACTGGAAAGTGTCAAATTGCACTGTGTTTCCCAGAAGCAGTAATCTATGTATTTGTGCTGTGCACAGATTTGAGTTGTTCGTATTTTTCACCTTAGCATTGCAGAGGTTCTCAGCAGAGTTTGAATTTATGTTCCCACCATCACCTTCATTGACTCGAACAGTGTCCACATGACCATGTGACCCTTTCATGGTTCAACTTGTTCGCATTTTTCAGCAGAGTTTGAATTCATTCTTGCTCTCATTGTGCATGTCGCTTCCCTTCACCTGACAACATAGCCTCAAGGACACCATGCGACACTTTATCCCATGAAAACACTCAAGTGGTCACACTTTCTGGTCTGTGGAGACACCTATCCAGGTCCGTTTCCTACCTTCCCACCTTGAAATGCCCTTCGCTTCTCTATTTGGTGGCAAGCCCATGACTACAAACCTCATGTGAGTCCCTCCTCACACACTGCAGTAAGGCAAATTTAGCCCCAAACCTCTATGCAGAGTGCTAATATAATACACCAGAGAATTTTCCAATACTACTTTCTTGATGTGTATCCTCTTCGCATCTCATGTATCTTACTGATGCACTTTACCAACAGTTTCATGTTTTTCTGATACTACTCTCTCAGTATGTACCCTCTTCACATCTCACATGTCTTACTGACAAGCTTTACCAACAGTTTCATGTTTTCTCATTGCTATCATGCCGAATACTAACTATTGTTTTTGCAGACTTATGCCATACTTGGCATGCAAGGCCGTCAGGTATGTTTTATGTTCCTTGGATTGAACACCTGTCATTTGCACACATTCTGTTAATGTGTTGCAGAACATGTTCCTGCCAGCTGGTTCTGGCAATTTTGACTACCTCAATGTTGATGCAATGTCTGAGGATTAAATGAAGGTTGTGTTTGGTTCATGCTGTACACTGTCTTTGTGGGTTGTCTATACCCATGTTCATGTATATCCAACTCCATACATTTAGATAGGCCATTTTAATCCAATATAATGTTGATTCTGAATTTGATGATATTCAGAATAAGTTTGACTGACAAGTGAATGTGGTGGAATTCAGAACAAACTACTCGGAATTCAAAGTAATTCATTAAATGAGCTACTGGACTTAAATAAAACTGCAAACCTGATTTTACTGGGGGGGAGGTTTTCCCTGATGTACATGCAGAGGTCAGTCACAGATGGGTGTACCATCTATGAGGGGTCCTCAAAGTTAGATGCCCAATGCCTGTGCCCAATGCACAAATGCCCAACCTCATGATCAAAAATGAGGATACCTAGAATAAACAGAAATAAATACTGACTAAACCTTGTGCTGAGATAAGCTACTTACCTAAACCTTGTTGCATGAAGTGTTGCCAGACTATGGCCCCCAAGAAGGAGGCTGAGGAACGAGCACCATGAAAGATTGGAATGGGAGAGTGACTGGTGTCCTTGCCATAGAGCTGACAGCTCAAATTGGGAACAGATCAAAAGTATGGTGGTATGACGATCTGTGACTAATGGTGATCATCGCAGTCACAAGTGACTAGACAGTGGTTTTGCAAACTTGCAACTACACTTCTTCTGGAATAGGTCAGGGCAATGAATGTAAAACAGTCAAGGAGCTGGATTTTAGGGGCTCACATGAGGGCTCATTGGATTGGTGAAGAACATGGGCCATCTCTACCTCATTCCAAAGAGCAGTAAGTGAGCCAAGAATCTGAGAAAATTGCTCATGAATCCCAATTGAGTTAATACTTGAGTTGCCAGAACCTTCTGAAGCATTAAACATGAATATAGAGGATATAAGAGATATAAGGAATGGAGTCCTGATATCAGAATCCTGAGACATAGATGAGTCTGAATCACCATCATCTTGTGTGGCATGTTTAATCCATGTCATGGCCATATCTAAGGTAACAGAATCTATCTGTTCAAGGAGTGCTTGACATTGTGACTGGCAAGGCATTGGGTGTGGTATCTTATCATCTCCAATTTTTGACTCAAACTAATCCACACAAGTTTTGGGTGGAGCTTGAATTTGATGTGGTGCATGCTTCTACTGCCCTCACTATACCAGCTATCTCAGCATCTGCTCATGAAAGACACATCCATCATGTCTACAGCCCAGGCAGAGGACCATAATGATAGTGAGAAAGAACTTATAAGTAGCACCCAGAGGTCTGAGCAACCACCACCACTACTACCATCTTCATCTGCTTCCCACCTAGTACCTATAACCCCCACTGTTATCTCCTGCTTCCTATTTGCAACCTTTCATCCACAACTCAAATAGCCATCATCTATTATCCCATCTATGAGAGGCAGAATGCAATGATTGTTTCATCAGATACCTACCTGGATCAGGGTTAATCCAAACATAATAATATAGTAGAAGTGCTGAAGTCTTCATTGATTGAATGCAAGTCACGTTAATATTAAATTCACAGTCAGAATGCAAACACATGTACAATAGTAAACAAGGTACAAGAACTTCCCCAAGGTCTGATAAGCCCTCCAGGTCTAGATCTATGCATGACAAGTTTAAATTGAATGTTCACCTGTCACTGTGTTCAATTTGTGATGTAATCAAGGGAGAACATGCTTGAAGACTTGGAGCCTTCTATGATCTAGAGTAAGAGAACCCAGCTCATGATTAAGGATGACCCTTATTTTTGGAAACATCTTCACAGCATCTAACCACTATGATACTATCCCCAATACATTCATTATCTGTATCATAGTGTCAACCCTGACACCATTGGTAAAAGTCTAAGAAATGGAGTCCTGTAATCACAAGATATGGCCTACTTTGATTTCAAATGTTTTCCATTTGCCATCCACCAGTAGGAGTAGGGGTGGGAGTGAGGGTAGGGAAGATGGTGGAGATGAAATTGGGTATGATGGAAATGTCTGCTAAAGCATTAACTTCTTTGATGAGCCTGAACAGTCCACTCTGATACTAAAATGTATATTGTGGAAAACAGCAATTGCAAATAACAACCAGCTTACTTTATGGGAGGATGATACTCAAGGGTGGCTGTACTGATAGTAACAATTTCAGCAATACTTGGGATTGACCTTCTTGTGATGAGGTAGGAAGTGGAATTCAAATGTCATTTCAGCATGCTATGGGAAACATCCCTACTGTAGCCTTGCAGATATATCTTGATGCCATGCTTACCATGCCTTATCCACATATCCACATTTCTGCATGTCTACATGTCCATCCATCTGTCCATCCATCTGCATGTCTGCATGTCCATCCATCCACTTGCCCATATGTCTGCATATCCATCCACTTGTCTTGCTTGTCCACTGATAAGCATGGCATCAAGATATATCTGCAAGGCTACAGTAGGGATGTTTCCCATAGCATGCTGAAATGACATTTGAATTCCACTTCCTACCTCATCACAAGAAGGTCAATCCAAGTATTGCTGAAATTGTTACTATCAGTACAGCCACCCTTGAGTATCATCCTCATAAGTAAGCTGGTTGTTATTTGCAATTGCTGTTTTCACAATATACATTTTAGTATCAGAGTGGACTGTTCAGGCTCATCAAAGAAGTTAATGCTTTAGCAGCATTTCCATCATACCCAATTTCATCTCCACCATCTTCCCTACCCTCACTCCCACCCCTACTCCTACTGGTGGATGGCAAATGGAAAACATTTGAAATCAAAGTAGGCCATATCTTGTGATTACAGGACTCCATTTCTTAGACTTTTACCAATGATGTCAGGGTTGACACTATGATACAGATAATGAATGTATTGGGGATAGTATCATAGTGGTTAGATGCTGTGAAGATGTTTCCAAAAATAAGGGTCATCCTTAATCATGAGCTGGGTTCTCTTACTCTAGATCATAGAAGGCTCCAAGTCTTCAAGCATGTTCTCCCTTGATTACAAATTGAACACAGTGACAGGTGAACATTCAATTTAAACTTGTCATGCATAGATCTAGACCTAGAGGGCTTATCGGACCTTAGGGAAGTTCTTGTACCTTGTTTACTATTGTACATGTGTTTGCATTCTGACTGTGAATTTGACATTAATGTGACCTGCATTCGATCAATGAAGACTTCAGCACTTCTACTATATTATTATGTTTGGATTAACCCTGATCCAGGTAGGAACTTTATAAATGCAATGATTGTTTCATCAGACACCTAATGAACCATTGTAATGTATCTATTCAATCATTTGTTGAATGTAGCTCAGTGAATCAAGTCAAATTTTGAATCCAGTGTACTCACTGGTAGAGCCATTTGTGGCAAAGCCTTAGAATCCACACTTGCTGTCACTGTCCACAAAGATCTCTATGTTGCTGGGTTTAACAAAAATGGAGATTCATCCTAGTCTGTTCAGGTCATGCTTCAGGGAGGTCAAATCCAAGGGCTTGACTTCAGCTTGTGTGCTGCACCCTTTGCCTAAGTATGTGCCTCTAATTTCCTGTAGAGCCAGTAGTAGAAGGAAATAGATATAGACTATCCTAAGGTAGAGCTGGTAACAGAGAAGAGACTAAGAAATCAATCCAAAGTTATGAATGGAGGTGACAAGAGTTAGACTTGAGTCCAAAGGTCTGGAATGAGCAGGAACTAGATATAATATTTGAACTAAGAAAATACAGGAGTGTACAAAGAACTTATATACTGTAGGTAGTCCAGAGGATCAGTCAGCAGTAAGACATGAGACTATGTTTGTGCATGTGGAATGCACATTAGTAAGTATAGCAGATCATATGTAAAGTATAATGGATCATCAAGAAATGGAGTTGGATATTAACTAGGTACAGGGATCAGTAAGCAGATGGAATGCATAGAAGCCAGAGGCTGGAAATAAAGAGTAAGTCTAAATGGGGAAGGATTCAATTGAGTAGGTCCATGTGGAGGTTGGGGCTAGTGGTCTGGTAGATGGAAATAGGGGTACCAGAGATCTGGGATATGACATGGTCCCTTCATGTATAGAGTCAGTGACAGAGTGGTTGAGATGATGTAGGTGTTGTTATGAACTCAGCTAGTGTCTCTTTACTAAGTCCTACAAAGACGTCAAGGAGTAGAGGTTCAATGTTATAAGATGTAACATTCAGCAAATACAAATACTAAGACAAAGTGTCAAAATAAAGCAAAGGCTAATCCTCAGTCATGAAGAATCAAGGATCAGGTAGAACTGAGTTAAAGAATATAGTATGAGTTACATTGACTATATATACATGAAGAGGCTGTGGAGGGCAGGTCTTCCAAAGTAATGGTATACAATAGGTAAAATGTGTTACAGTAACACTGACACCTCATCTATTTTCCTTTTATCACATGACCACTTACTTTGCTTACTCATTCTTATTGATTATTCGCATGTCAAAGCACATGAACACTTCCATAGGTTTCCATGATGTTCCATTGTATGATTTCTCTCTTTCTCTTTTCTACTTTACTAGCTATGCTTTTTTTCCAACTTGGTCTTGTACATTCACCTTACCTATATAAACCCTGTTGTCTATGCTTGTATTTCCTTAACTTGAATCTACTAGGTTTTACCTGATAGAACCCTCAATCTGATCTAGTGAGCCCTTGAAACTCAACTAGCCTTGAACTCTTAAACTTGATCTAGTGAGCTCTTGAAACTTGGCTAGCCTCTGAACTCTTAAATGCCATTATCTTGATCATCCCTTCTTGCATCATAATGGAAGAACTATCCTAGTTGTAACAAAATGTTCTAGTGATACAGCAGGGTCAAGAGTAGAAAAGAATCAAGAAATAATTGTATAATGGAGCCAGAATGACCTGCAAGATCAGATAAGTGATAAGTGTCTGATAGTAGATGGTTTGGAAGTAACAGCATATGAAATAAGCAATAGCAGAAAAGATAGGGGTCTACATGACCTTGTTGGAATTAGCCAAGCATGCGCTGTGTCCAGTGACAACAGAATAATGTGTGCTTCTTATTCTATTGTTGACTCATACTTTACACTGTTTGCTTTTGTGATATGATTCTCCTTTTGTGCCTACTGAATCTTTTGTCTGCTTTGACCCTAGAGCTGTTCTTGGTCTCAGATACCTACCTCTGCTTACAAGAGCTTCGTTCTTATACTTGCAGTTTTGAGCCTGTATACCTCAGATGTTTGCATTATCGTGTGCAATGACTGAGATAAGACACATTGTATTCATTTGTATATTTACCTTAACTCACACCATGTAGAGCATCTGTTCCCTGCAGATCCACATGAGCTTGTACTAAGCTAAAAGACCTGAGGTTCTTGTCACAAGTGTCTTTTCCCATCTTCCATTGAAATGTCTGATTTAACATTAAGTAGGACATACTGTATGTGTGATGGGTGGGGACAATGAGTTGTATGACTTTCATTAGATGGCCACATAGAGGTTAACTAGCACTCCATTCAAATGTCTAAGTACTTGCATGCATCAGGAAAAACCTTCTGTGCAAACTTATGGAAGTTTAGATCTAACTTGGCTAATTAGCAATAATCCTATATAATCAGATGGTTTAGCAGATTAGAAGGACTCTTTCACTTGCCTTTGACTTCAGCCTAATTTTGACTAGCTTCTCACTAATTATTTGAAGGTTAGTGCTAGCATGGTCAAGATTTTTGTTCCCTTGTCTGAATTAACTATCCCTTTGGTTTACAAGAAAATTTGAATTTTCATTCAAGGGTAATTACTATACATCAGCCTGCCATATATGAAAAAGGTGACAATCACTGATATAATAACCTTTCAGTATATAGATACCACCTGTGAATGTCCAGGAGAAGAGGGTACACAAAAAACACTAAACCTTAAACACCTTAAATACAAGTGCTATGTCAGAACAAGACTAGCAAGCACAATAAATATTTGCATACCTTACATGATATGAGAGGACCAGAAGAGGTGGGTGCATGAGTGATAAGAGACACTACAAAAGATACTAAACCTTGTAATATGCAAGCATGTCAGAAGAATACATTGTAAAACATCTTACCTCAAAAGACAAGGGGTGTTATGGTCACCATGCTGTGCACTTCTTTTTCCCTTGATACATGCTTTACCCTCATGTAACCCCTGTTTCATCTATTTAGGTTCATACTGCCTCGTCCTCACACTATATGCATGTAGTACTATCATTACGAATACCCTGTACCCTTACATAGCTTTTATGTTGTATAAATACTGCCTCTAGGTCACTGCTGATTCTTCAGCTTGACCTATGCGGATTTCCTCTTGACTCTTCTGACTTGACTTAGGATTCCTCTTCAGATCCTTACTTCTCTTCAACTAGACTTCAAGGGCTGTCCCCTTGTCGCAGATTTGTTTTGGCTTTGTTCCTCTCGTTACACTTGGCGTAACAAAAGGTCAAGCTCTTCTCTTTTTTTTTGTTGCACTATCCTGTTAGTCGACACCCTCCCAGAAGCCAGACACCATGTACAATGATTCCTCTTCTGCAAAGCTCGTCAAAATGATGATGCCTCCAGTATATGACGGAAACAAGAACAGAGCATCTGCATGGCTTGCCCAATGCACGATGTACCTAATGGTCAATGAAGTGGTCTATGACAGTGACCTCAAGAAAGTCACATTCGCGCTTGCTCTCTTCCAGAAAGGAGAAGCAGAGAAGTATGCCTTGGTGCATTACAGAACCTCCCATGGACATTATGAAATCAAAACTAGAACGACAAATGGGAAAGAAGAAATGTACAACAAATGGATTGACGACGGACCACTTGGAAGGTGGTGCGATTTCGTGGAAATGTACAAAGCATATTTCTACCCCAAGAACCTAGGTCTTCAGACCTTAGAAAAACTCAAAATGGCCAAACAAACCGGAACAGTCGAATCCTACATCTCTTATTTCAATCAGATCATACCTGATGCTGAAATCAATGACAAAAAGATCAAAATCATGTTCTTTCGTCAAGGACTTAAGAAGGAAACAGCTCAGGCTGTAATGATGAAAGACCACATCCCTACAACCCTCACTGACTGGATGACTGCAGCACAAGACATGGAAACTAGGAGGCAGGTCCTCAACAGATTCTCTTTCCAGAGAGGTCCTCAGAGGGCTGCACGAGACCCCTATGCCATGGACATTGATTGCATCCATGCTGAAGAAGAAGAATCTCATGAAGGAGATTGTTCTGTCAGAAACACACAGCTTTCTCAAGGAGAAAGAGATTTCAGGCGCAAGAATGGCCTTTGATTCAAATGCAGAAAGAAGGGCCTTGCCAAAGATTGCCCCAACCATAGAAACTCCACCCCTGGTTGGAAGCCAAACCCTAAACCGGTTTGTGAAACCAAGATCGAGAAAGACGATCAAGAAGCAGAATATGCGGAATTCCTCCAGTGGAAGGAGTTCAAAGCACATTCCATGAAGAAGGATTTCTAGATAAGGAAGCTGCACCAGCGTCAGTAACCCCTAGTACCAGTATTGGACTCATTGTATCATCTATAGGCGATTCCAATTCCATGCACATTCCTATTTTGATCGACTTGCAACTCTGATAAAACCGCCGAAGTAGCTGCCCTAATTGATTGTGGAGCAGCTGGAGAATTCATCGATTGGAAATATGTTCGAAAGAATAATATCTTGACCCACAACATTCCCTCCCCTATCATTGTCAAGAATGTTGATGGAACCCGCAACAAAGCAGGAACTATTACAAAAGCATGCAATCTTTTCTTCTCTTGTGGGAAAAGAACCATGCATGCCACGTTCCTAGTAACTTCCCTCAGAGGAGAAGACATAATCCTGGGACTCCCTTGGCTTAGAACTGAAAATCCTCGAATAGATTGGGCAAAAGACCAAGTATATCTTGAAGAAGATGAAGAAGCCGCAAGAACACTTGCTATGGCTCGTCTTACTCATATCTCTCAACAAGCTTCTGTTCAAGAAGTCCCCGATCCAGAAGCTGACACTCCTATCCGACCCCTATCCTTCCTATCTCGTGATGGCACTGGAACAATCCTCCCTGATGCCGTTCACTATATCTGTAACCCTCTACCATTACGCAAGGCAGCTAATATTGCTCAAGAACTAGCTCAAAAAAGCCGTGAACAAGAAAAGCCAAAAACATTTGAAGAACTTGTTCCTGCATCCTTTAGAGAATTCAAAGATGTCTTTGACAAAACAGCAATGAATTCACTTCCCCCATCCCGTTCATTTGATCACTATATTAAATTGAAACCCGACTACACTCCTCGAGATTGCAAAATCTATCCTCTTTCCACTCCAGAAGAAAAGGCTATGAACGACTTTGTCAATGAAAACCTTGCTAAAGGATTTATCATACCCTCCAAATCCCCCCAAGCTTCACCTTTCTTCTTCGTAGGAAAGAAAGATGGTTCCCTCCGACCCTGCCAGGATTATCGTAAACTGAATGATGCTACCGTCAAGGACGCTTATCCCCTTCCTTGAATCCCCGATTTTCTCGATAAACTGAAATCGGCAAAAATCTTCACAAAGATGGATGTATGAGCTGGATATAACAATGTCCGCATCAAAGAAGGAGACCAATGGAAAGCCGCATTTAAGACATCTCGTGGTCTCTTTGAACCCACAATGATGTTCTTTGGTCTTTGCAACGCCCCGGCCACATTCCAAGCAATGATGAACGATTACTTTGCTGACATGATCAATGAAGGGTGGATAGTCATCTATATGGATGACATCCTTATATTCTCTGAAAACTTGACGATACATCAAGCACAAACAAAATGTGTCCTTCAACGTTTAAGAGACAAATCCCTTGCTCTCAAACCCGAGAAATGTGTCTTTGACACAAAGGAAGTTGAATATCTCAGTCTTATTATTCACCCTGGCCAGATTTGTATGGATCATGTCAAACTCGATGGTGTTCTCAAATGGGAAACACCCACCACTGTCAAACAAGTCCGTTTATTCCTAGGCTTTGCCAATTTCTATTGTCAGTTCATTGCAAACTACTCCTCTATTGCTCGACCTCTCATCAATCTTACCAAGAAAGACATCGTATTCACTTGGACAGACGAGTGTGCTAAAGCTTTTGCCACTCTCAAAGGTCGTTTCCTTTCTGCCCCGGTCCTCCATATTCCAGACAAGGACCGGCCATTTGCTATCGCAGTAGATACCTCTCTCTATGCAACTGGAGGTGTTCTTCTTCAGAAAGATTCAAATGGCGATTGGCACCCATGCTCCTACCTCTCAACCTCATTCTCGGCTCCTGAATGCAACTACCAGATTTATGACAGAGAGTTGCTGGCAATTATCAGAGCCTTAGAAGCATGGCACCATTATCTCGAAGGATCCCCATTCCCAGTCCTAGTCATGACTGACCACAAAAATCTGACATATTTCAGACAAGCCCAACAGCTTAATAGACGACAAGCCCGTTGGCTCCTATTCCTCTCTTGTTTCGAACTTGAACTCCAACATGTTCCTGGAAAGGATCTTTCTGTTCCCGATTCCCTTTCTCGTCGCATGGATCATATTCCTGAAGATGCTGTAGATAACACTGATGTTACTCTTCTGCCTGACTCTCTTTTTGTCAACCTTGTTGACACTATGCTCGCCCCTCGTCTCAAACTGTCTTCTGATATTGACCCTGTCGTCCAACTGGCTTTGGATGCTTTATCTAATCCCACCCTTCCTCCCCCGATGAAGTCTGCTCTTTCTGATTGGTCATTGAAAGATGGTCTTCTCTCTTTCAAAGGACGTTTATATGTTCCTCCCAGTGACATCAGGAAAGATCTCGTCATCCTTCATCACGATTCCCCCTACTGCTGGCCACCCTGGGCATTTCAAAACTCAGGAACTTATTTCCCGGACCTATTGGTGGCCTGGGCTGCCTACCTTCATTCGCAAATTCATGGAAAGTTGCTCTGTCTGTCAGCAGAACAAAGTTGACATGCATCCTTCACATCCTCCCTTAAACCCTATCCCTGCACCTGCCTCTCGCCTTCCTTTTGCTCAGTGCTCTGTTGATCTCATCACTGATCTTCCCCTTTCTCACAGTTTCGATTCTGTCATGGTCATGGTAGACCATGGGCTTATGAAGGGGGTGGTAATTACTCCTTGCAACAAAACCATTGATGCAGAAGGAGTGGCCGATATATTCTTCCATTGTGTTTACTCTTGATTTGGACTTTATGAAAAGATCATTTCAGACAGAGGTCCTCAATTCGCCTCTAAATTCGCCAAGGAACTAGGACGACTCCTCAGATACAAAGTCACTCTATCTACCGCCTTCCATCCTCAAAGTGACAGAGAAACAGAACGAGTTAATCAAGAGCTTGAAGTATTCCTTTGAATCTTCTGCGCTAATGATCAAACGCAATGGGCACACATGCTACCTATGGCAGAATTCGTCCATAACTCCAGACATCATTCCGCCTGCAATGCCTCCCCTTCTATCTTATGATGGGATATCACCCACAAGCCCTACCCATTGCAATTGAAAAGACGGATATACCCGCTGTAGAAGATTGAATCTCTCAGCTACAAGCAGCAAGAGAAGAAGCCCTTGCGTCACATGAACTCGCCAGACAGACCATGAAGCAAAGAATCACGAAGACCTTCGTTCCATTCAAGAAAGGGGACAAGGTTTGGCTAGAATCCAAGAACCTTCACCTTGGTTATGATAATCGGAAACTCTCACCCAAACGAGAGGGTCCCTTCTCTATCATAGAAGTATTAGGCCCTGTGACCTATCGCCTCGCCCTCCCTGCACAGTGGTGTGTTCACCCTGTCTTCCACGCTGCACTGCTATCCCCCTATCGTGAGAATGATGAACACGGTCCAAACTTCCTATCACCTCCTCCTGACCTCGTGGATGGTGAAGAAGAATTCAAAGTCGAAGCAATCATGGGACACCGCAGATCAGCCACAAGATGGAAATATCTTGTAAAATGGAAAGGCTATCCATCTGCAGACAACAAGTGGTTATCTGAGTCTGATCTTTCAAACTCCTCTGAAACTCTTGAAGCTTATAAGACCTCCCATCCCCTCAGAGTAACTTCAACTCAAATCACAACCATCCCCTCAGAAAAAGATGCCTTCTGCCAACAAAACCCTCCATCCTTCAACCCCTTTTGAACCAAGACCCCGTCAGCTCCCTTATGGTTGTATGACCACAGGAAGCCAGTCTCCCACCTATCATTCTGCAAGAGGGATGAGCTCGATCCATACCAGCCTTGCCAGTACCACCTCTGTCGATGAGGTCAACCGTGTCTTTGAGTTGAGTGACAACTCCTCAGACATACCATCTCTCCATTCATTAGAGCAGGCAATGCCAGCTGGTCCTGGTCCCCTTCATCGTTGCCCCCGCTTCTCCACTCGTGTCAGGCATAACTGCCCCTATGTCGTCCATGACGACCCTTTCCTGTCTGAGGCAGGAAACACCGAACTTCATCATCGCACCATTCTTTCACATGGCCGCTACCGCCAACCCCTCCAACAATGCTTAAGAGACAACCAGGAGTTGTCCGACCTACATGGTCTTTATATGCTAGGAGATCGTATCAAGGCGGTCGTAATGGATATCAGAACCCCTCCTGCTGACAATAACACTTATATGGCCTTTGATATTTGTTTAGAAGATATTGTGTTACACATCCAGATGTACACTATGCAATGGATGGAGACCGAAGGTTTTTGGGATGCAGTAGGAGACCTTGGTAACCCACAGGAGTATGCTGATGATTAGAATGACTGGGTTGTTCTGCTTAGTGAGAGGGTGATGTTATGGTCGCTGTGCTGTGCACTTCTTTTTCCCTTGATACATGCTTTACCCTCATGTAACCCCTGTTTCATCTATTTAGGTTCATACTGCCTCGTCCTCACACCATATGCATGTAGTACTATCATTACGAATACTCTGTACCCTTACATAGCTTTTATGTTGTATAAATACTGCCTCTAGGTTACTGCTGATTCTTCAGCTTGACCTACGCAGATTTCCTCTTGACTCTTCTGACTTGACTTAGGATTCCTCTTCAGATCCTTACTTCTCTTCAACTAGACTTCAAGGGCTGTCCCCTTGTCGCAGATTTGTTTTGGCTTTGTTCCTCTCGTTACACTCAGCATAACAAGGGGTGACAGACACCATGAGACATACTAAATCTGATAAACATTGAGCTACCTCCTTGAAGATCAGATGCTTGGGAGATGGTGCCAGGTAAAATGACATGAGGGCAGGAGAAAAGAGTGCATAGCAAACAGATGAGAGAAAGCAGTGGTAGATAATGAGATATGGTAGGTAATGGTGAAAGTGGGAGATAAGTTGAAAGTATGAAAGAGAAAGAAGGATGTTAGGATTTGAACGATGTGGGTACAACAAATAGAGTAGAGGGATACGATGAACTACTCCAAAGTTGGGTCTTTGCTACCTGCTGCCTCACTTGAGTAACAAGCACATTCAACCCTAAAAGGGATTGCTACTGGGAAGTAGTCTCTGTCTAGAACAACCTGATAGGATGAAGGATCCACAAAAGCGGATGAAAGGTGGATGAAGCAGATGAATGTACAGATTCATTGAATTCGTTGGATGTGTTGGATGTGTTGGATGGTAGACAGAACTTGCAGATGCACATGGGATGCAATTCAAACTCAAAGGAAAGTCATTAAATGTTAGATTGATAGTGGGTATAAGTCACAATGATATTCTGGTAAGGAGAAGGAAAAGTGGGAGAGGTAACATGATAAGTTTTCCGAAATTCTCTATGGTTATAGGGTAGAGTATTTTCCTCTACAGATAGCAAGTCTAGACTGTGCCATAAGAAATGTGGAAAATAGTGGAGTGTGAGAGGATATGTCTGTGTTCAGTTAGTAACAGGAAAATGAGTGTAACTACATACCAATGAGGTCAAATGGACATGGACAGATGGATGTGGTGGATGCATGAGCTATAGGAAGAGATCTGAAGGTATCTGCAGGTCATCTGAAAAGTGGATGTGTATTGGATGGGTCAGATAAGGGTTGGATGGGAGTCAGATGGGATGGATGAGGGTCGGATGGATGTATGATACATTGGAAAATTGATGAATACAAGCCCAGCATAGGAATGCTCCCTACAATGAGTTGGGCCTTGGCAAAAAATTGAACTTTGAATCATGTGATTTATGAGAACAAAGTTGCATGAATTGATGTTCTGCCATGTTTGGCAACAAAAGGTCAAAGTCACTCAACACCAATACTTATTTGCATCAAGTTTTATGCCCACCATATCCTTCCACCATCCATGTCAACTAGATAGCAGGTCTCATGGACATGAACATGTTTGGTAATGTATGTATATACATGGATTGGTATATCTGCCATCTCACTGTTGTTTGTGTGTCAGACCTTATTTTTTGTTCAATTCTCAAAGCCTTGTGTTCTCCCAGATGTATGAGCTACTATATTTGCAGTCCAGCTGGTTGAACCTGCACTTTTTTTCTCAATCTGATGATGTCCTCAAAGACACAATATATTTTCATCAATTTTTACATGAATAGGCATAGTTATATGACCCTAGTAGATAGTACTCTATGACTGTTCATATTTTATGAAGATTATCAGGTGTATGTCTGTCTAGCTCTAAGTCAATGGAATTCATTTGACTTATCCAGATTTTCTCTATTTTGCTCCAAGTTTGCACAGGAGGTTTTTCTTGATGCATCAAGCATGGCTTGTATATACAGTTGAAATGGTCATAATGCATACTGTTGGGACCGCCAAAATGTTATGCATTATGAGACATATGCAATAGCATATGTGTCACACTGTTGTGATGCATGTGACCTCTGCCAAAAGTGTGACAGAAAATTGTCCATAGTTTCTACAGAAGTACATGTATTATACCGAGAAGAATCGTTCTCAAGATGTTTGTCTAGCATTAAGTAGTTCTTCATGTTGTAGGTTCACGCAAAACTTTCGAAGTTGTGATGATAAATCAAGTGAAAATTGAGGATCACCATATTGCATGCATCCAACTTCAAGCTGCTGGCACAAATCAAGGATATCTTTACGAGTGATTGATGGATCCACTTCGTCGTCATCGTCGTCCTCATCAGAATCAACCTTGATAACTTCACCATTTGCAATGGCAATTTCGTGGCGGACCGTGTCTGCAATGGATGAGTCACCACCTTCAAAAGCAGAGAATGTTCGAGGAGTGTCCTTGGTGATTTTCTGCTGCTTCACAGGTTGGTTATAAACAGCGGGCTTGTCACAGGGTTTGCGTTTTGGGTTTACGGACATTGTTGTGTGGTATGGTACTGTCGTGATTACTCACTAGCTTCTATACATAGTCGAAAGAGACAATACCACTGAAGCAGAATAATAAATTTATGCAATACATTGTTGTACCTATTGTCCCATCCTATCAATTTGGTACCTCATAATGCATATTGGCTATGCAAAGGTTATGCATTATGCAATATGCATTATGCGGCCAATTACATGGGAATGCCATTGGGATCCAAAAAGTCCATGCATTATAAGACTTATGCATTGTTAGCATATGCATTATGACCATTTCAACTGTATTTTGATTGAGAAATATAATCTGATGCTTGAGTCTGGTCATGCCAAATCCTCTCCTTCCAGGCTACCTTCAAGACCAGTGTGAAATTTGCATTCACACCCACCAGGTTGTAGGGATGTTATGAATTCCACACACAAATCATTTCTCATTCCTCAATTTCCCTCCAGTTATTCCCAAAAGCCAATCCAGTCACATGACTCCTTTAACCTTCACACCTTCACATGTCACATTGTCACCTCTTCACATTTCACCAATCATATCCCTGATTGGATCTCCCACTCCATGGCCCAGAACCATACTGCTTCCCTTCACTTAATCTCTGGCTCTGATGTCATCACTTATATATCCTTCTCATACTATGTCATTCCACAGTGTTGTACGATTCTTTCTCATTGGTTGTTTTGTTTTAGACTCAGATATCTCCTCTTCAATGTTATGTATAGAGTCTAGGTAGTCATAGTTAGTACTCCTTAGACTTAACCTCTTCATTTCTACCTTGTGTAGTCTAGACATTCACTCTCAATCATATCTGTTTCCTCTATGACTGAGTCCTAGTGTGTTTGGTTATGCCTTTGCCATTTCAGTGAACACTAGTCATAAGTGACAGGTTGTATCAACTGAGGCATTGATAGCTGTATCTGCTTCATTATTTTGCAAGTACCCTGAAAATTGTTGCTTGGAATACATTCTCTTGTCCAAGCTGGATCTGAGGTTCAGATACTTATGAGTCAGGGCAGGCAAGAGGGTATCAAGTCACCAGCAGAGGCCAAGTGTTAGTTGATTATGGTGAAGTGAGGACACTGTATATGCATTCACAAGATTTTTGAGTTGTATGTGTTGACATTGTATACATGTAACATGTAGTCAAAGTTTTCATTCATTGATGGTAGCTACAAGGGCACGAGTTTCAGAATCAACTGTTTTTTTCTTCTGTAGGAGATACATATACAGTATAACTCAAAACCTAATGGATATTGTATTAATACTACATGCCACTGATGAACCAATCATGAAATGATCACAGGAAAGCCATGGAGAATTAGGCTAGACACAGAAAATATCAACAAGGCATGGAAACTGCACTGTCTGATGTTAATTGTCCATGTACTTGACAGACATACAACCAAGTCCAGAGCAAGAACTGAATCCACCATTTGGCCTCTCTTACCATAATATTGGAACCCGACATTGTTCCTGTTGCCCCTGTAGTGGTGACTGGGGGAAGTGTCATGGATGTAATGACTATAACAGAGTGTGGCTGCAACAGTGATGACTGGCTTTGGGTCACTCCACTGTTCAGGTTGTGTGGTACAAGAATTAGAAGGTCTAGAGGAGTTAGCAGCTGTTTTCCCTCTCACGTGAGTTTCTCTGCATGAAAAAAGTAAGTAATAAACAAGAAATGAGAAATGAGAAGAAAATAATGTACAGGCTTGGGCCATGCATATGAAACCTCAGGTACTGGTGGCTCTCGCAACTGGACGTCCAACCCATCATGTCTGCATAGCATGCTGGAAATGGGATTTTTAGCCCAGCTGTGAGGGCGAGATTGAGACTGGGTATCATTCTCAGTTTCTCCACAAGGATTGGAGCAGCGCCTAGCACCAGAAGGAGGGCAAGTGACTGAGTAGGAGTACATTGATGTGGTACTGTGGTGTGATGGTCATGTCACCTGCATAAGGTAGAGAACTGATAAGATATTGGTCAAAGGCACCATTAAATTATAGATGGAGATCACATACATCATCAAAAAACCTTGGGGGTAGTGGATGAGGGCTTTGAATCTGCAGGCTCGGCATTGTGTAGCATCAGGCTAGGATGTGGATGCTCAAATGCTAGGAAATTGTAACATACATCAAGGCCTACCTTTTTGACAGGGTTCTGTGTGAATGAGGAAGATTGAGTGAGGCTTTTGAAGAAACTTGAAGTAATGTACCACCTGAAAGGCACTGTTGTCAGTGTGATTGATGCATAAAATTTATTCAAACTCACATTTTCCAACAGAAGGTTATTGAGGCCAGCTTCTCTGAGGATGGCAAAGACATCCCACATGTATACATGGTTATCATAGCAGACAGTGGCAAGGAACTTTCCATCAGCAGAAAAGGCCACAGATCTTACGTGTCTTCATGGTGGAGGGGTAGTCCAATGGGCTGGTTGTTGTCGAGGTTCCATAATTGTGCTGTCTGTCATATGATGCGCTTGTGAGGACATGCTCATTGGGAGACACTACTATCTTGCTCACCCGAATCATGCATCACTGCAGCAGCAGAGGTAACTGCAAAACCACAGTCAAGGTTAGATGGAGTCATTGCTGATGTCATCCAAGTGGCTCTCCACAAACCTATCCAGTAACTGAAGAAACAATTCAAATTGATCAGCGGTCACCAACCCGGATCATTTGAGAGTAGAGTCATATCCAAGGGATAAGTGTGAGTGACAAAAGTATAATGGTGGTGTTCATGCTGGTATACCACCATCCGACACATATACCATCGAAATTATAGAGATGATCTCTGTTTCTGTCCTGGTTGCCAGTACTGTCATATGAAATCAAGTGGAAAGTGGAAGTCCTCAATTGAATCAGACAAGCTGTTGGAGGCTGTCGGACGAGGCAGTAAGCAGGATCTGCAAAGCAGTGTCACACACACAGAATGTTTGAAGTCTGAACGCCATAAAGATTCAAAAGAACTTGTTCCTAAACACGATTCTGGAGATGTTCTTGCAACACTGTTCAGGGGTTCCATCAGTGAAATCACATAGTTCATCGATCTAACACAGGCCCAGGTGTGATGTGACCATCGAAACATCTCAATAATTCTTGAAGAGCATTGGCACTCTCTCTGACTGGATGGCACAGACCCTGGGTGTGTGATAGGCACATAGCTCATCCGAGGCTCCAAAAGCAGCACCACCTGGGCTGCCAATGCGCATCTTCAATTCCCAGCAAGCACAGCCATCCAAAGCGTCACTTTCGTCCTCAGTATCTGTCACTTCATGCGCACTGCCTCGCTCTCTGCCGCGGTCATCAGACGATAATTTGATAGGGATGTGTGATAATGGTGGTGCCACTTTGATGCGAAACTGATGCACAATGTGTCACCCTGCATCCATCATACAGTTGACACGCACAGCCAGATACATCCTGACTGATAATCGGTGATTGATCTGCAAGTGAACGTATGATGCCATACGTAGGTCAACACAGCAATGAGAGGCCAGAAGTGAGAAAGGAAAACTCGGACGCACTTGTACAGCTGCATGACCAGTAAAGAACTCACTGCGGGATCTTTATTTACTGAAGTGACACCATGTCCTTGTAGGCAGTACATCGCGTACGCTTGTTTCTGCTTGATACGCCCTCCTGAAAAAGTGCCTCCTGACAAAAGTTGATGTCATACTAGTAGGGTCGTCAGTGATGTCTCGCCCACCAGCAACGTCGATGACATTGGCAGGCGTCATGATGGAGGTACTTATGAGCAACTGATGAACATTACGAGCAACAAGTCTCTGCGACATGTCGAGAAGCCAGGTACTGTTGAATTGGACGCATGTGCCACGGGTCTCCGAGGCGCAGTGGGACCATCGTACGAGTGATATTGACCACTTGAGACTCCTTGGCCCGGGGTGCTACTAACTAGCGTTATAGGGACTGACAGCCACCACCGACAAACACCTTGCGAAGCGAGACTCACCTTAATATTGTTTGCAACTTTGCATTGTCTAAGGCCTACTTATGCGTAGATCAGTGACAGTCCATTGAAAGACAGACATTGCTTCGGTAATTTCCGACTGGTTAGCGGTCGGTTCAGAACCGGACTGAAACTTCATTTCTGTGGGATCAGTCTTGTCTGCTTGAGTGGTTCACTTGCATTATGCATATCAATCTGCGGGTAGCCCATTATTAGGCAATTACACTGGCCTAGAAGATGGCCCTAGACGTCGCATCAGCCCTGTCAATCGCCACCGGAAACTTGAAAGCTCGCGGCAGCGCTGAGATCGACTTGTGGACCAGTAGCTGAACAAGCTAAGTTACTCACCAATGTTAACGCTGACCTTAAATAGTCTTGCACATCAGAAAGCTGGCATTAATATTGCTCTGGATTTCTCTGCAGGACTCGCGGACTCATTTTAGTACGTGTACATGAATCTCCTTCCACGCGAACACAATAATCAAGGAAATGGCACCCCAGCAACTCATAGCGATCGTTTAAGACGATACGCTTTCAATAGGTCCGTCTGATTTCTTTGGGACTGGGCAACCCAGCAAATGCAGCTTAAAACTGCTTTTCCCTACAAACGTCGTACCGCATCGCCGGCAGGGATACGTTACGCCGAGATGCACGTCTTGAATATGTCTGACAATGGCACCCTCCTCCATATGCTGTGCGCAGCCATCCCACCAACATGTCGAGGTAGCGTCTTCTGCCCCTCGGCACCCGTGAACGCTGCGGAGGTGCAAGGATAGCGCGTCGCCTTTGAGAACGTCACGGCAGCGTTGTCCATCACCTCTGTCCCACAGACAGACTATTTTGTCTTTCAGCAGGCTGGGTGGAGATGGTGCCTTTTGAGAAGATGAGCAATCTTGATCTGGGTCGTGGGGAATATGAACTCACCAGCCCAATAGTATATGTGACGGTCATGGAGGTTCCGGGATATGTGTCAGAGCGGGGTGTGGTGGCCTATTGAAAGCGCAAGGCAGTGTATCCAGACCCTCTTATCAGAAGATGATATCTAGTCAACATTATTGTAATAAAATATCTGAGTCAGGGGGTTGATCCAAAAAGGCATGTTGTTAGTTATGGAAACTTTGTTGCAGGATTTATCGTTTCAAACAAATTCTACTCATTGTCTCGGTGTCAGAGCGAAACACCAGAGCTTGTAATTACTTACACGACACAGTCGAGGCTTGATTACAACCTTGTCACTTTCCTGATCCAGCATGCCCATCTGTATCACCTGCACACACCCCATATCTCACCTCTATACAGTTTACGAGTCCGCGTACAACCTGAGACTTGAACAATGTGTTGGTGCGCGGTGTCACTCATTCCGGTTTCATTCTAACGCGACGAACAGAGCAAATGCCTGAAATTCGCGGATCCATATGTCGAGCACGACTCGCTGACGCTTCTCTTGGACCTCATTCTGCTGAAGCGAGAAGTGTACAGACATTTGATATATAATAGAGGGACGGAGCCGCGAAAGGCGCTCAGGAAGAGCAAAAATGATCCTGAGGGAAGTCAGGAGGATGAGCGCAGACTGAGTGCTACCAAGAACCGACAGAGGGAGAAAGTGAGGGATAGCTGAGTCCTGCAGATGGTGCGGTTGCTGAGTACCCTTACGGTAGGACAGGTGGTGGCTCATTTTGAAGCTTGCCTGCGGGCTTATCACTGTCGACGCATGTACGTGAAGTCAACCTCCACGAGTTACATTGTGCACTCTGACTCATTTATCTTAGTTATTCGGTGGGCACAGCTCAGTAAGCTTTATTTTGTGTTCAAAGGCTGTCGCGTATTCATGGTGATTAGATCCTCAGATATCCGCAGACGTTTCGCGGTGGACGGTTGAAACTAACATCGTCTTCCTCCGGATCCTCGTAGGATGCCTCATAGGTGCCGTGCACGTAGTTTTTATTCGAGCGTCGTGCTGATATTTTGCGCAGAAACGGTTGCATTTCATGGAGGAGTGATGTTCGCATCGTATTTTGTACTCATGCTCTCGGACTTTTTTCGTTCAATGAGACGTACTTCGCCTGTTGAAATATCAGGCGTTCGACAACAGTTAAAGTGAGACTCGTAATTTGCTGTGGTCATTTATATCTCATTTCCAAGCTTAGGTTCTCGCTCATTCCTCTGACAATCTTCTACTCCTCCCTCACAAAGCTTTTCCTTCTCTTCTTGCTCACCATATGGCGCTCTTCCGCGTCTAAACCTGGAGGTTCTCCATACTACTGGGATCCTTCATACTACAGCAGCACCCTTGTAACACGTGCCCTCGAGATTTGGGATGAGGACAAGCTGGATCGTGAGTGGGTCGTCAGGAATGTTTTGGGCGGAATGGCGACTGGATTTGGACTACGAGGTCTGTCGTGGTCTGGGTTTCTCGGAATTTGCACTTGACTGAGCGATCCCCTCGTAGTTGTGCTCGACTGCCATCCTGTATTTACGACAGTGGTGATCCTTGTTGGGTGGTTGGCGAAAACACTTGTTGCGGGATTGCTCAAGAATTGGGTAGGGTGGAGACGAGCATACTGGGGACAAATGGATGGCGTATAGCATCCCATAGTCTTCTGTTCCTGTCAATCTTGTAGACTTTGATCTGGATCGTCGTCGACGTCACTAAGTAGTCCGAGAAGGAGTTTAGTTTATAAGCCGAGAGGGACCCCTGACACCACTGGGACGCATACGATCCACTGATATGCATACCATGCCCTTCATCACTAACCACAGCGATGCCTGCAGTTTCCAGTTCATCTTCTCGCGCACTCAATGCGATCCTACCGCTCGTCGCGTCAGGGCAGCCCTATGAAGCACACCAGAAAGCGCGCACCTTCGCATCGCGGTACAACAAGTCTGGGCAATACGACACTGCCATCGACGTGCTCTTCCAGAGTGCAAGGGAGCTCCTGAAAGTTGGTCAACAGGGCAGTGGAACGGATTTGACGCTGTTCCTTATAGATGTGTATGAAAGCAAGGACGAGACCGTGGATGATGAATCTCGAGGTGCGTGCTCCTGATCCACTGCGTAGGACAAGGGAATACGTCACTGATTCGATATGCGCAGGGAGGCTAACGCAACTCATCGCGCTGACCGGATCGTCGGGGTCATGGAGGAAAACGATCATTGATAGATCCATAGCGTACGGTTGTCCTCATCGATCGTTTGGACCTGCGCTGATTATCGTAATGTGCTTAGATGGTCGGCAAAACATGGTGATTGTCCCGCAGGTGACCGGGACTTGCACCACTATGTCGGAGAGCTGCTATATAAAGGTATATACATGACAGTGCCCACAAAAGTGACGGTCGTACTGATGATAGGCAGATGGAGCCTTCGACACGGCAGAACCTCACTTCCTTGCGTCGGGCAAAAGAGATAGCGCGCGTTTGCTAGCAAACATGATGGTAGAATGGTTCACAGCGGGGGGAGCTCCAGGGATCTTTGCTCTTCGAGGCACACTTCCGTAAGTCAGGACTCTCCGTCCATACTATGCTCTCCATTCTCCAGCTCATGGCATTGCCATCGCAGATATCTACAGAACGGCAACATCCTCGCCGCTCGCACCTTTATTTCACAGTTCATTGCACAATTAATCTCATCTCGACCGAATCTGCTTTCGCCCCTGCAGACTTCCCCCTTGCCTGTCACCCCTACGAGTGAAATAGTATATACGACTGAACCCGTGCTCAATTTCTGTCAGCTCGCTGTCTTCACATGCCAACGGGCGAATGGGGAGAAGAATAAAGTAATGCGCGAGAGCTGGGTAAGACTTTGTGGAACATATCAAAGCAAAGGTGGTGTCTTGGGGACCAAGGATGTTCGGGCGGTAAGTCAACTGATTATTGCCTACTTTACGGGAATCGGATTTTTAAAAAACCACACCATTTAGGCACTGCAAGAGATAGCAACATTATACTTTGCAATTCCTCCGCCACGCACCCAGCCTGATAATCCATTTGGGGCTATGCTCTCCTCTATGCTGGGTGGTGGGATGCCGGGAGGAGGGGCACCTCAGCGGCGGATGCTATCTCCCGCTGTGAGTGGACCATCGACGCCAGGGCTTGATTAGTCTTCATTCTGAAGCTTCTGATTGGGTGTGGTTTGGGCGTCAGCGAAGATGGACATGGGATGGTAATTGAAAGGGATGTGCTACTGGGTGCATCTTCAGGGCCGGCTGAAGCTATGTTTAATGATCATGACGAGTTGATGATCTGTCTTTTCATGGAAGATTGATGGTCTCCAGTAGGAGTAGCTGGCTTCATGCACGTATAAGAGTGTCGATATGTCGTGTTGTTGATGTCATGTGATGGGTCGAGGATACTCTAGGATTCTCGGTGTTAGTGGCATCGGAGGCATCAATTTGGGTATGGCCCTGACCCATCACGCACGACGTGCGTCCAGCCTAGATCTCGAACAGTCGCACGAAGGCTGTTTGACTGCCTTCTTGGCAGGCTTAATCTCTTCGTCCATAAAGAGCCCTATGTCCATGGATCTCGGCAGGCTAAAGTAAGGGTTATAGTGCGCCACTACGGTTGTTTCGGATGCAAAAAAACTCTCCTGCGCAGGCAACGCAGATGCGGGCTTGGCTGGCGTAGCGTTTCCTGTGCAATCGGTAAAATTCATCAAGTACTGACCCCGTATCCAGTCTTTCACTTCTTCCAAGAATTGGGATTCATTCGGCATCATGTTGAAGGCAACTCTTCGTCTTTCTCTCCTCGTCTTCTCGTAACTGCCCTGCTTTCCCCCCCATCTGCAGCTAAAATCATGACTGGTTGTAGATCTGCAGATCGTCGAACAACATCCAACAAGCTGCTTCGTTTCCGTTTCTCAACCGTTGAAATTTTCCCTGTGCCTGCCGCCGCCAAGATGTCATTCACTGTGAGCTGCTGCAGAGCGTGTTCAAGACCCCGGGAAGACGATTGTTGAAATTGGTTTCTGATCATTGTGTACCATCCTGTCCGCGGCTCATAATGCATAACACATAAAAATTCATAACAAATCAGGACACAATTATTTTCAGACACACAGCGACCCATTGATAGTGATGTACCTGGTACAGATATTGCTGCTAATGGATAGTTTTGTACGTCAAAAAATGATTTTTTACGGATTTGTTTTGATTTTATTTATTTATGCATTATGAGCAAGTGTACTGTACTGTACTACAACTTGTGGAACCTATGATGTCCATGTCAATATTCCCGTACAGGTATGACTTTAGAACAAGATCGCATTTTTCTGCAACATTCATTTTTTCACTCTTACTAGCTCATCAGAAATCTTGGCATCACTGGAGGCGACGACGCGGCTGTAGAATACAGTTGAAATGGTCATAATGCATAAATAAATAAAATCAAAACAAATCCGTAAAAAATCATTTTTTGATGTACAAAGCTATCCATTAGCAGCAATATCTGGACCAGGTACATCACTATCAATGGGTCGCTGTGTGTGTCCGAAAATAATTGTGTCCTGATTTGTTATGAATTTTTATGCGTTATGCATTATGACCATTTCAACTGTACTATGCTGGAACAATTGTAGGTGTCGAAATCAGGACTCGTAGGCACTAATGGTAAGGTGGAGTCGGTTGTCCGACCACATTGAACGCAAACCAGTGTTAGCTATTAGACTATTAAGCACTTGCATCTAGATGCTATGTTTTGGCCTCTCCACGACCTTCTGGAGCCTTGTCGTTAGGTATATCTTCATCTGAAGAAACAAGTACAACGCTGACATGGTTTCTTGCTTTCTCTAGCCGCTTCATGTGCGGTGCATTGAACAGTAACATTGGAGTCTTGAGAACTACAATGGTTGAATTGACGGACTCTACCAATATGGCTCAGGGATCTGCCTTGTTGCAGGTTTTCCGGAGGGTTGGAACCTTTGTTGGGTAAGTGGAGGCGTTAACTATGAGGACGGCTGACGATAAAATCCGCATGCTTTAATTGGCGGAATGCTCGCACGTCCACAAGATCACTGGCCCGGATTATTCACTCATCCATTTTGGAGCAAATAGTCATACTTTCTGCCTTGTGCAGCGTGTGCTTGTGTCGTTTTCCTGGCCTATTTGATGCTGATATTCGAAGAAGTAGGTCCTAAATACTTGTCTCATCACACACGATACTTGCGATTAGCAGACATTATCAACCAAATGTTGATCAGAGTTGATATCAACTTCCCTCAGGTGTTCAAAGCGGAGCCGATATTAAGGATCATGAAGTGCTTGCGCAAAACTCCATGGCAGATACGCCTATACAATCTCTCCTCACACCAACTACTGTCATTCCAATTGCAAACTTCGTCTTGCTCGCCTTCCTTGACATTTCTTTCTGGACTCTGATGCCGCTGTTCCTTTTGATGCCTATGCATCTTGGTGGCCCTGGTTTTGCTAGTGTGGTTTGAGATTGCGGATGGTGTCTTGCAAGCTCTGTTCTTCGCCAAAATTGTCGATTGGCTTGGTCCAAAACGTTTATCTGCGTGTCAGTGTCGTGCTTTGCACCAATCATGCTTGTGTTTCCGATCGTGAAAAAATGTCTACTGTTACTGGACTGGCATAACCTAAGAATGCCGCAAGAAACTCTAGACTTGCTAATTAGCTCTAATCAGAGAGGGAGGGTTTTCTTGATGGATGACTGAAGGTGCAAGAACGGGAACTTGAGGCACGAGAGGATTATTGGTCTTCAATAGTTGGCCTAACACATGTACTTATAGAGTTGGCGCTGCGACGTTTGGTTCTACAGTGGTCAATTAAGATTGTACAACTTGCATAATGAGAATAACTCCAAATAGCTCTGAATGAGGTCCGTGGCAAAGCACCTCAATTTGTCCTGGTTCGGGGACCGTGAAATTGCGTTGGAACGGAATTTCTACCATCCCTAGAGTGAACAGTATCGAAGCCTCAAGGCCATACAAGATTTGGTAACGGTTGAAGTAAGCATAATTTCTGCACGTTCTGTCTCTAACGTAACAAATCCACCCCCCAACAAACAGAAAAGAAAAAAGATCTCATAAACTCCAGGAGTAAAAGCTAAGAAAGGGAGAAAAGCAAGAAAAGTGACGAGACAGTGAAGTAGCGCTTTAGACAGGGTACATATAGAAGGTTCAAATGAAGGGGTAATATCCATCAAGACGATGAGCTCTCCAACATGATCTCCTCTAGCTTGTACCTTCTCAAGGCAGCATGGAATTTGATATACCCATCGAAAAAACTGACGTAGGCGTCATAGGCCTCAGTACGCAGTCTGAGGAATTTGAGGATATTATGATGTGCTTGCACTGTTTTCTCGATGAGTTCATGCAGAGTGTCCTGTTTGGTGAGAGCACGAGAGGCTGCCATCAGTGACAGGTAGTTTGCGGTGTCGCCTTCAATTTCCTCTTTGTAGTATGATAGTATATCACTGAATACTGGCAGGTTAGGATGTCTTACAGGAAATTATTGGTGTACTTACTTCGCGTGATTTATCACAATGGTTATATCCGGCATACATTCAATGTATTCGCGAACCGGGAGTGCGGCAGGGAAAATAAAGAATCCATATGCACCCGATATGCCTGATAGCAGCCTGGAATACTCCAGGTACAAGGGAGTGTCTGCTGAAATCTATGAACAGGCAGTGTTCAAGATTCAAGCTGCCTTGATTCAGAGAAATATCATACCTGCATATCCTTGGTCTCATTGTCAAGCAACATGGAAGATATGAAGTTGAGTGCGGATGCAACAATCAAATTCGAGGCAGGTGAGGGATAATGGCAAGTGACGTCCCGCAAGAGCATATCGAATGCATTCAAGACTGGATCGTCTTGTGACTGATGGCTCAAAAAACGCTCGTTGAAACTGTACATATGCACCAGGCCTTCTTCCTTGTCTATCATGTCATCCATGCAGGTGGTGATGGCAGTGAAGAGGCAGATCCACATCCTGGTTGCGCGGTCAGGAAGGTGGGCATAAGTGTTGGACATTATGGCCACCCCAACGACCATGTATGGGCGGATGGAAATTTTCCCATCCATCGGAAAGCCACGGTTGATGGCCTCCTGGCAGCATTCAGAGTAGCACGCTTCGTCGATTGTGACGTCCGTGTATTGCGAACCGCAGCGGAGAAGAAAATTGGCGGTGGCCTGGCGGATACTTGCTAGGACCTAGATTTGAGATTAAGATCGGGACATCGAAACATGGCGAAATATACGTATGTCGCCATTGAGAGTGGTTGTGGACAGGTTGTTAATTGACATTGTGAGGATACTTGGCGAGAGAATGGTTGAAATGAGTTTCATGCACCTGATACTTATACCCCAGCTGCAGTATTTATACAAGTGATGTGTGACCTCTTTCTGAAATAGTAGCTCCATGCCGGCTGCAGGTTGAGAATGGGCGAGAGTCCTTGAGTATAACCGTCCCGACATGCGAACATTCATAGAACAACCCCCACCATTTAGGCAATACAGGAGATAGCAACCTTATACTGCGCAATTCGTCCGCTATCTGCCTAATCTGATAATCTATTTGGAGCTATGCTCTCCTCGATGGGTGGGATTCCAGGACAAGGGCACCTCCGCGGCGAATGCTGTCTCACCGGAAGTAGACCATTGACGCCAAAGTTGGGTTAGTCTCCATTCTTAAGATTCTGAACGAGTGTGTTTTTGGGGTCGGTGGGCACTGGGGACGGACATGACATACTATAGTTTATTCGTCGTTCATCGATCATATCTCCTGACACTAACAGTAGCGCTGAAACCAGTGTCGTAAGCAATGTCCGTTCTCAATACGGAGGTTGACGGTCCGCGGATCCAGATCGATCTTAAGCTTCAGAGATCCTTTGTCGCATCAGCAGCTTATTATAATCTTATGAGCCTCTGACAGGAATGCAGATTCAAGAATAACGTTGTTACTGTTCACCTTCTCCAAACCTTCAACAGCTTGTCCGCATTCTTCATGGAAAGGAGTTCCGTGTACATGGTCGAAAGTCTCTGGAGAAGCACTTGATTGTGCATGTTCCATGCTCGCCATTTCTACACCTGTTCGCGCGGTCAGGACCAGTACTCGCACGAGTCAGCATCTGGGCGAGATTCGTGTACTCGGTCGAGGCAGATAGAAGCTGATGAGTGACCAGCGCATCTTACTCGCGAGGTGGATGACATACTGATAGAACGGCCGCCAGTTGGAAGAGCTGAAATACATGGCATCGTGAAAGAAGTATCTGTTGAACAGTTATGTGCAACGGCCCGAATTAACTTGCTAAACTGCAGGTGTTCCAGAAGAAAATTAAGCGGTTAGATCAAGGTTAGATAGCATTGATGTGGTTTGCCATAAGGATTGATATCAAAGTAGCGCCTGTACTGCCCCCTGCAAAGCACACCGTGCATACTTAGTACCTTGAGACTCAAGATGGGATAGCGGAAGACAGACCTCGTTGGAGAAGCTAATGCAACAATAACGGTATTACAATCTTCTCATCGGACGCCAGTGCACTTCGAAAGCCTGGTACAGCTGGGTCAAATCCGCGGATTCAATGGCAGGTAATAGAGGATTGAAAATGCCGGTCCGGTTGCGAACGAGTTTACTAAATGATAGCAGGAAATAACCATGTGTCCCCTCTCAAAACTAGGGAATGTGGGAAGTATGGGTGAGGAAGCGAGGACCAGTGCCGAGCGAGTCTGAAAAGGTTGATATGCTAAATGATAGATGACACATACTTCATGTTTGGTGCTCGCACATATCAAATTATCCTCGTGTACGAAAGTAGCACAAACGCGAATCTGCGGGTCAAGGTGTCAATGTCACCTGGCATCGCCATGATATCAAACCACTTGCCAGTTTCATCCGCTTCGCAATGTCCGATTGTCATTGGACGTGTGTTCCTGAGTCTTCAAAGCCTCAACCAGCAACCCGAGCATGGCGCCATCGCAGCATTGGATGATCTACATTATGTAATGGAAAACAATCGCACACAGTTCAGAGTAAATCTTCATGCAAAACATGGAGTGAAATTTCAGCACCTCTATTTCAGCACCTCATGCTGTGAATGTCAGGACATTATGATCTGATTTTGCATACTGAATTTCATTGGATTCACTACCCACAGTGTTGAGGCTTTGACACCCATGGTGCCTGTTCCAACTATGGATTCTATAATTTCTATGGAGTTCGCTAATCAGATCCCTCAGGTGTTTTTCAAACACCGGAAGCTTTGGCACCCAGAACCAACGTCGCAGGATCAAACCGACTCGCGGAGCTCACACACCGAGGCTTCGATGTTATACAGTACCAATTCTGTCGCTTCGCTTCGCATTTGGTTTACGGTTCCACTAGTTTACATATTTCCGGATTATCTTAACACCAACCCTGAGAACGTTGACTTCTCAGGTAGGATCGAAGGAACGACTGTCTTCATTCGTCTATGGCCGCCGCGATCTGCCAGACCAGTTCGCAGAATGGTCGAGGTGTGCCTACAACATGGCGCAAAAATTTTGCAATGGTGTCGTCCTTACGAGACACATGCATCATTCCTTATAAAATAGTTTTGCTCTCATGCACTTTCCATCCAGAACCCAAGAACACAGATATATCAGCGACCCTGTGCCGTCATGAGACACCGTGACGAACAATCAACTATCTCACTGGCATGATCACCTGCAGGCTGTGATTCTTGCAGTACTCAGTGCACGCACAATCTCTTGACCTCTGATGGCATGTAGCTCAGCAATCTTCTCAAAACCACTCTCGATATCGAAGAAGAAACTTGGAGATAGAGATATTGTAGGTGTTTTTCCTGGACCTCCGCCATTATTGAATGTATACATTGGTGCTTCGAAAGGACTCCCGGGCGTCCGCAGAAGTTTTGAAGGGGTTAAGACATTTTCAGCATTCGGATGTGAAGTTGCCGATCATCTTCAATTTTCTGGCGATCTGCACGGCGTCGACGCGTATGTGGACGGTTATGCACCACGAGGGCTCTCGCCCATTCTTAACTTGTACTGGGAATGGTACCGAATTACTGTTTCAGAAAGAGGTCACAAATCACCCGTCATAAGTACCAGGTGCATGAAACTTACTTCAACCATTCTCTCGCTGAATCTTGCGTCTGCTAATCCGCCAAGTCGCAATTTTTCTTCAGCATTGTGGCTTGCAATATACGGAGCTCATGCTCGATGAAGCATTGTACACCGAATGCTGCCATCAACTGTGGCTTTCCAATGGAGGGGAATTATTCCATCCGCCCATGCATGGCCGCAATAGAAAACATGATGTACGATTTGCACATTTTCCCCGCAGTTTTGTCCGTCTGGAAATTGACAGTGTCGCGGAACGCAGAAATATAGCATTCACATATTCCAAATGCATCTCCGACATCAAACTCCTCGAGCTAGTCGTCTATTTTCCACGACCAATTCATCAAGATAGAAAGCATCCACATCAGGATATCAAGCTGCCGTGATGTAACCTGCGCGCAAGCCTACAAATTTGGTGATTTCGGGCTCTACACGATGCCCTTCGAAGCACAAATGAATTCTGAGGGCTCGGAGTCGACACGAGTGGTCGTGTTGGTTGCAGTAGGAGCTATAGAGGTCGAATTCATATCGTGAACGTCGAGGTGAATAATATGTAGAACAGAACAATGTTGAAAGACATGTTAGTCTTTATAGCGGATGGGGTTTCGCTCGGATCTATGTTTTGGAAGGGAGCATTGCAGTTAAGGCTGCAAGAAAACGCGGTGATGTAGTAATCTGTCATGACAAAAAAAACGAAGTTGATTGACAACAAATCCGCCGGTGAGCGTTAAGATAAAGGATTAAATTTCATCAGCTGCGGCCGTACTACGGCAAAATACAGGACAGATGAGACCTACCTTTAAACATGTTACGAGAGCGCCATATCTGTCATTGTAACGATATTAGAACACATCGAGTAACATCCACATACTGACACCTCGATGTTGGTTCTGATCTGTTAGTATTACCTGTAAAGGTCATAGACTCATCACAGCCTTGTGTTCGAAATAGCACGTTCAGGACCGGTGAACAGTAACCAAATGTGAATGGAAGGGACAACATTAGCATGGTGTCGATGCCTCATAAGCAAGTTGTGTGTGAGCTGTGCGAGTCGATTCTGGTAAGGAGGGTTTCTCATTAGAATATTCCAGATTTTTATCATCCTCTTTTCGGGTCAAGGGATATACGTGGATGACATTCAGCTCAAAGGTATCCCACTCAAATTCGGCACAGTGGATGACTTCCCGCGGCATTTAGAATCCTAGATTTTGATTCAAACCTTAAAAGTCGGAGTGTCGTCTACAAGTTCTAGCATTTCGTTGGGACATAAGACCTAGTAGGCTTCGACACCTAGTATAAGGTGTTCCTGAACCAGCAGCGCGGCGCCATCACGGTGTTTGAAAATCACCGGTATCGATTCTCGGAGCTTGAAAGCAATCTCGTGAGGCTTCCGAAGACACAGTTTCTACCCGCTATTTCAGGAAGGATGGACATACTGTCAAGCGAGAGTCGAGACCGAATCAAGTTACTTCCCAAAAAGCAACTTCCCAACATCATGGGCGTTGTAGAGCCTACAACCAAGCAATGCGCTGGTTTTCACTGTGAGATAATAATTTTCCGCGCTGCACAATTCTAACGGCCACCACTTGTCTCGTAGAACGCTACATCATCTAAGTTTCACCATCGAGCGGAAAGTTTTACTCTGGATCCATAACAAGCGTAACATGTTTTCTTCTTGCTTTCTATCCTCGTTTATCTAGGCTCTTCAAGTTTGCTGCCTCCCACGCAGCACCTTTATGTTCCATATGTTCTGTTCGTGCTTTTTACTGCTAGTCGTGTGTCACGACTGTACATAGAATAGTCTCATTCTTGTACGAATAGAAGTGTTCATTGACAGTAAAACCCTTGTAATGTGTTGTGAGGTGCTGCGTGGATAGTGCCGATATCCATGATCATATGTAGCAACGACTTGTGGGAATTAAATCTGAAGATCGGCGGCTTCAACACTCTCATTACTTTCTTCGTCTCCCTTCCTGGCAGTGTCACTCAAACCATGGTCATCTGCTGCTCTCCTCATTTCCTCAACAGGCGTCGCCCGCCTGCCTCCAAGGAACACACGTCCCCCAGGCGCATCCTCCAAAGATCTCACCATCACATCCTTCTCGAACAGATACTTGATATCCTCCAGTGCATACCCCTTCGTCTCAGGCAACAAGAAATACACCCACGCTGCCATGATCATGCAGCACACACCAAAGAGTAGGAACGTCCCGTACTTCATCGTCTCGAGCATTAACGGCGTTAGGCGTGATATCGTGAACGACAACAGCCAGTTCACGCTGATGGCGATAGTAAGTGTAGCCGGACGGAGATGGTTAGGAGCGATTTCGCTAGCCACGATCCACGGCAGAGGTCCCCAGCCGAGGCAGAAAAATATAGCGTAGAGGTAGACGGCGGCGATTGACACGTAGCTCGCGGGAACAATAGTGCTCTGCGGATGGGCGGCGCCGAAGCCGGCGATCCAGAGCATCGACAAACCTTGGCCCAGAGCACCCACGAGGAGACACATCTTGCGACCCCAGCTGTCTACAGCAAATGCTAGGGCGAGACCAACTGCGATGACTTTCACGACACCGTAGATCCCTGTTGCAAATAGGCCGGATGCGGTACCGGTAATACCAAGCGCAGCAAAGATCTGCGGGCTGTAGTAGTTGGCAGTATCTGCACCAGTCCATCGCTGGAAGAAGGTGGCGATGGATGGGATCAAGCAGCGAAGCACAATTTGGCGCGACTCTCCCATCATGCGGAACTGGCTGAGCAAAGATAATCGTTGCTTGCCAATGAAGTCCGCTTTGATCTCGTCAAGCGTAACAAGGACAGATTTATCATCGACTGACGTTCGAACAACGTATGCAAGCGTTTCCGCTGCCTCATCATAACGCTCTTGTTCGACCAGCCAACGGGGTGACTCTGGCTGTGGAAGCATGAAGAGGACGAACAAGATGCCCGGGACCAGCTGGACTATTAAAGGCATTCGCCATTGCATGTTGCCATACGGCACGCTAGTAGAAGCGCCGTAATTCACCCAGTCTGTAAAAGTTTCCATCAATCCAAAGTTCCTTCATCTGAAAACACACGCACAGCTCAACATCATCCCGACGTTATCAGAGAACTGGACAAGGCCAGTACACCTCCCCCTAATGTGCTTGGGCATGCACTCTGATATGTATGAGGGCGCTAAAGCAGATACCATGCCCACTCCGATGCCAGAGACGAAACGGCTGAAATAGAAAAGTCGAAGCGCGACAGCCTGACTGCTTCCTAGGCCAATGATGGCCTGGATCAAGCTTCCAATGATGTATATGACACCCGAAGCAATTAGGGATCGTTTTCGCCCAAAGCGACTGGATACCCAACCAGTTAATAGTACACCGAAGCTGGAAATTTTGAAGACGCCCCAGATGAGCGGCGAAGCATTGAATATTCATGACAACGTACAAGGCTCCCGCCTGCATAATCGACACGATATTTCCATTGAAACTGGCTTGAGCAGATGCAGCCATCTTGTTGATTCCAAAGTAATTCTGGAAAGACTTGAGGGTTAAAATGCCACCCATGAGTCCGGTATCCCAGCCGAAGAAGACAGAACCCAAGGATGCAGACAAGGCGACGGAGTATGCATTACGATGCCGTGAAACATCTGTCAGTGCGTCTTTGAAACCCATAGTGGAAAGCAAGCGAAGCAGATAGAAGCAGGTACTTTCCGCCCTTATGATATACGTTCATATTCCTATTGTCATTGGTCAAAGATGAATTCAGCGATCACCTGGTCTTCACATTTAGGCAAGAAGTTAAACATAGATACATGGCGACATTCACCTGGAAGGATGTAAAAGGTACATAGTAGAGATAGTCCACTGGCACGCACAATAGGTGAGATATGAGAGAGCGGAGAACGAAGAACAACAGCGCCAAGACAGTGCACTAGGTCATGAGATGCTCCCCCCTCCCATGAGGATTGACTCCATGTGAGAGGACTAAGTACGTAGTCCAATCAGATTCAGTCGATGATGCTGATGTGGTTGTCCTAGTGCAAGATGATTGGAGTTTAAGTATCTCTCAGATAAGATAGTAGTCGGATCCAGTGCAAGCCTGATCAAGTTCGAGGTCAACTGGTCAGAGGGTGGACCGTGATGAACGGGATTCCGTTTGTACTGGCTCATAGAAGGAATGCCTATCCTCATTCGCCTGTCTAGGGGAGACTACTTACTGGCTCGCGTGCGCCGATGAGCGTTCTGAACTTCTTTCTCAGATGCGATGAATCAAAATCAACCAAACAAAATACCTTAGTAATTACTAAGTTTAACTTGAGTTTAACTAATTTATTTATGTATAAGAATATTTTCAGTTATCTCCTAAGTTCAAACAGTAATTTTCCGCTATATTGAACTGCTGTGCTCCAAGCTCGATGATCCCTATGGAAGAGGCGGGCTTGGACGGGAAGGTCGCAATGCAGGCTCTCGTCATTTTTAAAAATAAGTACGAGAAAGGACCCGGAAGCGGGTGGCCTTCCGGTAGGTGTGCTTACTTAGTACTCTTCGATCCAAACGTACGAGCTACGAACCGCGCGCGATGTTAACACCACCCTTTAAATCCAGGATCACTGAGAAATATTTCGATACATAGAAGACACTGTTTACGCCCTGCGCGTGTAAGTTATGCAAGTTGGATGCTCTATTCTGAGAGACGAGTCCTCGGTGGTTGATTGCAACTCTACTATTTGCTTGTCCTTGCACTTCCCCCAGCCCGTCATGCACTATCTCTGCTAGGCACCGGCTGTTCGTTATCACTTGATGCCTCGGAAAGTAGATCTGGCGAATCCTTCTCCTGCGTGGACGCCTGTGCAGGATTCAGATCTTGATAGTGTATCCTGCCATGCCTATCAGCAGATTGAGCGAGCGGGTATATCATGCTTACAATTTCAGCATGCTGTAGAAAGCAGCTCCAAGCAGAGAGCCGAGGAAGGGCCCGACCCAGTACTACAAGGAGACGAAAGTCAGGTGCGCGCCCGGGAAGAATCTGGTTTGCTTACCACCCAGTGGCTAGGGTAAGGAAACCCAGTGACGACAGCAGGCCCGAACGAACGTGCCGTATTCATGGATGCACCCGTGTAAAAGACAGCCCATCTGCGCGAAACAGCATCATTTCAACGGTTGATGTATGGCGAGGTAGCTGACTTACAAATGCCCGACGAACAGCGTCAGCCCAATGCCAATCTGAGATACAGTGTTCAGCATTATTCATGATGGACATACTAACCATCCTTACCGGTGCAAACGGAGTAACCTGGGATTTTTCAGCGGCTAGCATCAGAACGGCTAAAACCAGCGTCGCCGTGAGGATCATTTCAATGAAAACGCCTTGAGCTAAATTGATTCCTTGTTTCAGGAACGTGCTATCGCGAGGTGTGTATTCCGTTAGGATTGATAAAATCAACAGTCGCAACAGCTACTTACTTGACAGACAACGGTTCAGGGGTCAGCGCAAACAAAAGCGCGGACGCAACAATAGCTCCGACCAGCTGTGCGATACAGAACAACACAAACCTCATGGGGTTCAACGCCCCGACGAGAAACAGTGCAAGCGTGATATTGGGGTTAAAGAGGCCACCAGTAATCCTGTAGAATAACCAGGCGGAGACCAGAAGGCTGAAACCCATGGATGTTGCGATGTACATCACATGTGCAACGGTGGTGCCACTGACGTCGACCTCGCCAGTGGCCGCTTGAATACCGCCGAGCCCTAGGAGTAGAAATAAAGTTGTCCCGACGAACTCGAGCGCAGCAGCCTCGCAGTCCAGCTTGAAGGTCCCGAAAAGGCCACGCGCAGAGTAACGAGAGGGCGATCTGGTTGTTGAAGACATTTTTTGTTGTGTGATGAAGAGTTTGTATGATGAAAAGCAAGTTTCAACTCCTTCAAATACTGGAACTTCCTTGTGGATCGATCAGTGGTCGACATCGCCGCGGGGGCACTGTGGTGGCAGAGCCCACCGAGATGATACAACTTGTCGTTTTAATGTAGAATCAATATCTACATCCATTTCTTCATGTTGACTGGAGTCCTTGTATGCATCAGAACATCTAGTGATGGATGAGAGAATCGCACGAATGAATAAATTACCAGTTTTGTCTGCTCTGCAGGCGAGTTAGTGATGAACATATTTCGTGTGGTAAGAACAAACGCACGACATCAAAAATGTTGGATCGCCTCGCGCGTCCAATGTCTTGAGGGACTCGTATCCTTAGCGAATGCTGGTCGCGAAGGGGTATCAAAAAGATATCTCCAACAAATCTGTAATTATTGATGAGGGATCTAACGTGGATTATATCCGGCAATTCTTGGAATACGTCGTCGTGACCTCGCATGATGGTACTATTGGTTACCACTTGCTCGTGTACACCGCATTTCGTGCATCCTCCGTGACTGCGAAATCGGCCAGTGTGACTACACCGTGACATTCCGTGACATTTATGTGACTGCACGAAATGTGGTGTGCACGAGCAAGTGGTGACCAATAGTAACAATTGAGTGGAGCGCAATATGAACGCCATTGGATGTATTATGAAAATTTGGTGAGTTATTGTCACGTCATCGACTTTCGAAACGAATATATGGACGGAAATGGGGCTGTATCGCGTTGGGATGGGCTAATTGGTGTGCAGTGAACATATCGGTTCGGCCTCGTTCCTCTGCCAGCTGTCATGCTCACCATAACGAGAAGCGGACCCCACACTTTCTGGGTGCGGCCATTAATGGAATATCTTGATTAATGAACATGCAGGCTGGAGATGCCAGTCCAATAGCTTGTGAGGCGACTTTAAGTGGGCATGAATGCATTACCGCGATGAAGTGGTTCTATCAAAAACGGCTCACGATTTGTGCAGGCAATCCGACCCAAAACCCACTATACACAAGGTAGCGGGAATATCACAGGCGCTGGAACTATAGGTGGAGCAAAATAAATATATCAAGACATATTACCATGTAATTCATTCTAGGGATGATGAAGAAAGGTAATACTTAACATATATAGTTCCCAACGCCTACGGTGCACCCTCGAGAAGAATCTGAAAACATAATTATGAATGAATAGCGGTAATATGACCAAATATACATACTCATTGGAACGATTATTACACCTTCCCCTCCCTCGTATAATCCCCTTGCTTGCAAGATTATTTACGGCCCAAACTTCCATCCTACACTCAGGAACTTACCCCCCCCGGTGTATGTTTCTTCACTCGAATAAACCACTTGGCACGGCGTTGATAAAGTAGCACTTTCAGGTTGCTTTCAGGGTCGATTCCCGAGTTAATTAATGATTTCGATTTACGCCTTTTCCCCCTATCATGGTATGATAAAAGGCAATGGCCTTCCCTCAGTTAGATAGGTCTGTATAGCTTGCGCATCAGACTTACAAACCGCTTAGTCGCTCCATCCCTTGTTGGACCTCATCTTCTTCACAGCGCTGCGTTTATCCTTCTCCAGTCTCCTTCGACTGTCGTGTGCCTTTTCAAGATTAGCAACCCTTTGTCTTTGTTCTGCACTGGGTTCATTGGTAATGAAGTTCTTGGCAGCGTCCATTACGACAGCATGCATCTTGAGAAGAGAAGCTCTGTTCAAATTGAGATACAGAGTTGACAAGTTGGACAAACTTTTCCCAGGGAATCATCGATATTTCGTGCTTGCGAACGGGACTCGCTAGATGAAACCAATAGAGAATGCGAGGTTTTCACGTAGTACGGCTTGAATGAAATGGTTTCAGTCTGACAATCGCATGCCAAGCGCTCCAAATTACCGTCCTCGTGAGGCTCTCTCGCGCCCACATGGGTATCCAAGATGCGTCTACACGGCAGCGTGCAGAAACCTTGGTCTCCACCTTATTCACATTCTAACCCACATGATTTAAGTACACCGCACTCTCACACACGGAAAACGGGCAATATCAACACACCTGTCCTCCGGGACCAGAACTGCGAGAGAAAGTAAGCTCGACTAGATTTTTCGGGATAGTTTTGGCCTCTTCGAACGAGCAAAGCCAAACCTTCGCGCCTTCCTGGTCTTCTACACGAGATAGGGAAGCGGTCGAGGGAGGGATAGGAAGAGCGTGGATTAGTCTGCACCACCGAGTCCAGCCTGAGGTGGCCGTTAGTGCATACAGTGACTCTCTTGCAATTCGAGGAATCATAAGTACACTCCGAGCATTAATATGAAGGAACAGGCGCTCGTGAGTAGTACTTGCCAACAAAGTGCGAGCCACCTGAGTTGGATGTAAGAGTAATACCGTATAGTTTCAGCTCAAAATGCATACACCAGGAATCCATATATCGTGACACATTACCTAAATTTTGTAGCGACCCAAGGAACTTTGTCAAGAATATCATATGGTCAAGCCCGATCGGTGATCAGTAAGTACTTCTACGAGAGTCCCCAGCCATCGACCTTAGCAAACAATTAAAGGTAATTGCGTTCGACAAAGCTCTTCTCCACCCAACCTCCACCTGCAGCACGGGCCCCAGTTCGGGTCCGTTCTATCTTGCACTAAAGATTATGATTTGCCTACAACTGCGACTGCGACTACAATCACAAGCTCACGGACCCAGGAATGTCGAGCGCCGAACGCCCATTGTTTCGTAATTGGTAAGTCGTGGGTACGCTACACGCTCACCTTAGACTTAACACGTGTCGTTTTATTTTCGTTGGGGTTCTGTCTTGTCAATTCTGGGCACCGCCAGTACGAGGTTCTTCTCTACCAGGCTAGCATGTCGTCGACACCTAGAGTTCATTCGCTGGAAGGGTTCAGTGCGATTGGCACTGGGATTTATCTTCGGGATACTCGTGAGCAATGCCAGGATACTACATCGCATTCAAGTTCGCCAAAGTGAGTCGGTGTCCATTTTTGCATTATAGTTGACGGGCTCTGACGGGGCATTTTATAGTGTCATTTTGATATTCGGATGGAGTAGGCCCTTTTGCATTCTTGAATTCCTTGTCTAATTAGTCGCATCTACAGTGGGAGCACAACTTAAGCATTTGCAAAATTATACCCAAGTATACACCAAATTATATCCAAACGCGTCTCAAATCGTTGTTCGGTGCAATCCCGACATCTTCTGGACTACAACCAGTTTTAGAGTAAGCACCTCACATTGATTGCTTACTGTTATTTTGTCAACTCACACAATCAAAAGAAACGGCGCCTCATGCCTGTTATTGATGCCTTAGAAGCACTGCACTGCTTGCCATCTTCCTCTCCTGCCCAACGGCCTCCCCGCATACTAACTCACGCGTTTTCCAATGGTGGGTTCACCCAAGCTGAACTCGAAACAAGCTAACCTTGTATGGCAAATCCAGGAGGCTCCCTACAAATGACGCTTCTTGGAGACATGCTGCAGCGGAAATACGGTTCTGCATCAGTTCAAGGATCATTCACGAGCGCATTGATCCTTGACTCGTGTCCAGCAGTGGGTAACCTAAAAACAATCAAACTCGCTTTCAACGCTGTCGTCCGGAACCCAATTCTCAAATTCATCGTACTCAGCGCCATGTACACGTTGCACTTCATTGGTCTCGGCCTTTCTCTGCTGTTCGGTAAGCGAATAATGATGATGGAAAACCTCCGGATCGAAATGTGGAACTCTCGCATCCTACCATGGATGGGCCTCCACACACCTCGCCTCTACCTTTTCTCGCGCAAGGATAAACTGATTCCGTGGCAAGATGTCACGCAACATGCTGAAATTGCGAAGGAGCGCGGGATGGATGTATATTGCGAGCTGTTCGAAGAGAGTGAACATGTAGCACACATCCGGGTCGAGCCGGAGAGGTATTGGACGTTGGTACAGGATATTTGGGCGGTCGCAATCTCCAAGGAGAAAGACGAGGATTAGAGGATAATATATCATTGGTTATAGAAGATTTGCCTCATTTCATGTCTAGATGGTGCGAGAATGACCCTTTCCTCAATGATCCGAGGATTATAACTTTAAGGGGCTTCTGAGTTGATCATACCTTTAGTGTCCCTCGGACTATGGAGTATCATATACTCACGAATGGCATACCAGGTATAGATTATAGTGTAGGTGGAGGCCCATCCATGGTAGAATGCGGGGATTCCACCTGGAGGTCTTGTTTTTTTACCAACATCATTTACTTACGAGCAGCAGAGAGATGTCGAAACGGACAGAGTACACCATATATATATATGAAAGTGAGTACAATGGATCTGACAATTGGGTTTTGGACAGCAGTGCTGAATGCGAGCTTGATTACTTTTAAGTTCACAATTCTTGGGCATAAGTTGAGGATCAATGCACTCATGAATGGCCCTTGAGCTAAGAACCATATTTCTGCTGCAGCAGCATGTGACCAAGAAATGCAGAGAGCAGTTTAGCCTGAGTGAACCCACCATTGGAAAACACATGATTTGGCAAGGCCTTTGGGCAGGAGAAGAAGATGGCAAGCAATGCTGCAGTGATATTCATGTTGTGTTTGTGGGAGATTGCTGAGGTGATCTGTAGTGATCAACCAGAAACCCAAGCCAACCAGTGAGACCTGTAATCTATGAGAGAGGGCCAAGATGGCCAATTGATGCAGGACATCCTCCCACCTTGCCCTTCTGGATGTCCTGCAATTAGCCATCTTGGCCCTCTCTCATAGATTACAGGTCTCACTGGTTGGCTTGGGTTTCTGGTTGATCTCACCTCAGCAATCTCCCACAAATACAACATGAATATCACTCACTCAATCTTGGCAGGTCATTTTGAAAAATCACAAAGTAGTAGGTACTATAGATCATTGATATTGTGTTTGAAACTAAGGTGCTGCAAGCCTGCAACTCGAAAGGTATAACTCGGCATCTCCCGGCCATTTCTTTTTTTGTACTATTCTCGCGGCTCATTTTTCGCAGTATAGACACCCAAACCATGTATACGCCCGCGCAATCGCGCCATGCGCATACAGCATGCAACTTGCTCCTGCTAGCTGTGATCATACGGACAATCGACACCATCGGGAAATGCTTAGGCCTCCGAAATATCTCGGAGTCTTCTGTTCCATCAGACCTCAACGAATCGAGAATTGACCTCTCCACTTCTGATATACGTCTTGCGCATCGCCTTTCCAGCCCTGTTCCATCAAGGAATCAATAATGCTAGTAGCACCGCTGTGTCCCGCCTCATCGACTCCCTGTTCATCCCTCCTGTCCACAGTTTCACTCTTGCATCCCAGGCGCGCGTCATGAGTGGACGTGACTCGTGAGACAAGGACTACAAGAATGCAAAAGTTGAGGGACTAACTCCACCCGAATATCAAAATGACGCTACAGTATACTCTGTCAGTTGCGTCGCTAACTCTAAGCATACCCGATTCACTTTGGTGATATGGTGTCCTCGGAGTCCTGACATTAATGTTCACGGACTCCAGGTGTCGGCGACATGCTTGTAGAGACGACCCTCGTACTGGTAGGTACGTACCAAAGACAAACCTGGCGAAAAGACAACGACACGCGTTTAGGCTTTATACGAAGGAACGACTATTTTCATTCGATTGGTCCGGCTACGAGAATATTCGATTTAGCTGAGCGTGTTACACAGGTACCGGGGACTAAGTCACTATTCACCAATTGCGAACCCATGGAAGCTCAACGAAGCTTCCGGGGACTTGTCTGGGACTGTGTATTTCCCCGTTCGAAACCCTTCTTCCGCCTCATGCAGGCTAGTCACACCTGAGAACCACATCTAACGCGGAAATCAAGATTCAACTCGTCTGGCGATGCAAGAATTATGCTTTAATACCTCTGATATCGTCATACCGAGCGAGTCGCCTTCCTCCAATGCGCGCATCACACTTGATCAAATTTGTGGAAATTATTCGACAAGGGCCATTGAACGTGACATCGATTGTGTATTTTCAAAGTGCACAAATTCGTGACGAATAGTCTCCTGCGCTCATGTTGGTGGAATCAGTGTGTGAAGAAGTACGCTTCCTACCGTCGGGTACAATGTGCGTGGGGAACTCAGAGTCCTTCCTTTCCAACGAGAACGCAAGGGATAGTGACCATCGCCTCGAAAGGAAATTACTATGTCTATATCATTGTTGCTTCAACACTATATATCTACTTCTAGACAATTACAAGCAGCCACCGAGTTGCTTTAGTGTCCCTGGGGAGCATACGAATAGCTGGTCGCGTGCATGTATGGATTACAGTGTAGCCGATTTTAAATATTCAGGATAGTGACAGCGCCAACAGTTGAGCCTAATGCAACGCAGCCTCTTTCCTCGTCGTAATCAAGACATGTCCAATTCTCGCCGTAATTCTTCCACGATGACTTGACCTGCGGTTCACCCTGGACATTAAGCAATCCAGGAAAGGCAGCGGCTACAAGTATCTCGTGAGACTGTGGCACAGGCATATGCTGTAGGTGAACGTTCGAAGAGATTAGGCCAGCAATCGAATAGTCTCCCGGTTGCACCCAGACTGCAGTCCCGTGTGGACCGAGCACTATGTCGGTGCATCGCAGGGCCCCCCGACGTGGGGTGACGATTTCTGTGGTCATAGAAGGAGGGAAATTGTAATGTGGCTTATGGATAGTGGTATCATTAGACGCGATCATCGGACTTAAAGTCCAGAGTTGAATCTTGAACGTGGATGACCACGGGTCATCATTCTTCGTGCGCACAAGAATCGACAGAGGCTGCCCTTCCATTCCTGCGGGGTCCTCAGACGAAGATGGCGGAACAGAGACAAAGATACTGTCTACCCAACCAAATGTGCTTTTGGCATACGGGTGATGGACGTATGTGTTGGGATGCGGTGCTAGTTTTGGCTCCGCAAATGCATGGACTGAACGAGCTCTGACAACAAGGATGGTCTTGTATGCAAAGACGACCTGAGTGCACTGGTTCTAAAAACCTCATAATCATGAAAACGGGATCGGTAATTGACGGGGCAACATACCCGCCAAAGGCCCGCATCGACGGGACTTTGCATGACAGCGCACTCCTGCGTTTTCCAGTTCCATATTACTGTTTCAGCTTCTTCATCTGCCAAGGCCAGTAAGGACCCGCGCATAGTAATAGGTTGACGCGACGTGTTGACTCGAGCAATGCATTCAAAGTGTGGCGAAGAGTCTGGCGCTGTAGACGTGATAGCTAATATCTCAACCACGACGGAACTGTAAATAATTTAGTGCACTGATGAGCGTGGTTAGTAGGGCAATACAGACTCAAATTGGTGTAGTGACACCGCGAGAGCAGCTTCAGAGTCTTCAAATGTGTTCACTGCTAGAGCAGAGAAGACAGCCTTTCTTGGGGACCAGGAAGTGACCCGCGCCAAGGTACGGCGATCCCAGAGTGTGATCATAGACCAGATACCTTGTGAGACTGTGATGAACCATCTCCGGTCATAGCCTGGAATGAAGTGGATGCCTTGAACGGGACCCCCTCTGCTCGCTGCAAAGCCGGACGAGTGAAACATAATAGAGGGAGCTTTCCAAGCATTGCCCAGATGGTAGGCTCGACGTACTCTGTCCTCCAGATCACGGACGGAGAAACTCGAAAGAGGTTTCTTAGAGAAGGGTATGCCCCGCTGCAATATCTGAGAAGAACCAATGTTCTGCCACACAATCTGCTGTCTTGATAAGGCTAGCAGTCTACGGCATGTCTAATATTTCGAGCAAGAGTGAGCAGAAAACCTCGTTGAGCTGAAATGGTCTTACTTGTCTCAGATTAAGTACATCTGGAACTGTCAGCGCAGAAAAGACGCCGAGCAGCGTGTCGTCATCAAGAGAGTCGAGAGAAAGACGCATATCAGTAGTGGCCTTTGCGATTGAACATACACATGAGATATCCTATTGCGTGGTACACCTTCCTGCGAGTCCCTGCATTTACTTATGACTTGACTTCGAGATCGCTGGTTGAGATGTGCTGAGTCCTTTAATTTAATTTCTCAGGCAAAGCCATATACATATATGTCGGGATACATACCCGTAATCAAAATTACATACGTGCAAACAAGTCTTGCGCGAGCATTGTGAGCACAATTGCAACACGTTAGAAATTAGAATACGTTGGGTATTTGTTTCTCCAATACACTACATAACTAACTTGACGAGTATTATGTCTGCCAAGGAGCCCAACCGTCATCAGCTCTCATCTCGTTTACAATACCAATCCCATGTTCCCGCGTTTTTGCAGAAACTCCAGAATAAAATTCAGGGCATAACAGACGAAGACGAGGATGAGCCACAATACTACGACGACGGATCGGGACGTCCACCAATCCCTGTCCGTCCTGCGATACCCGAAAGGCCCGATGATGATCCTGGAAATGTAGACGAAGACGACGTTGATGAAAGACCTCAGGTAGTTGTGCTGAAAGAAGGCAAGCATCTTACAGAGAGGGAGGCGGAGAATGAAAGGCGGAAAGGTGTGTCTCGCCCTGCGTTTGAACATTCTTCTTGTTCTGACAAAACCGCTTAGAGAAAGGATTGCCACCACTCCCTGATCCTAACAAGATGGTCGAGAATGACGCCAAGGATGATGCAAAACCAGACATGAATTCTTCGAAGAAGAAGCACAAAGAGAGTGTCGGACTGTCGTTTTCCTCTTCGGGTGCGAAGGCCCAACAATCCAACAAGCTCAAGCGAAAAGTTGTTGGAGATTTGGATGGTAGTGATGATGGTACCAAGAAAGTGTCGAAGAAGAAGTCGAAGAAAATACGAAAAGGACCACTTTCATTCGGAGAAGATGTGTAACTCTGATTCTTTGGCGTGGTAAGTTCTACTCTGCAATCATTTGTGTATACACAGTAACAATTTCAAGAACTTCTATTGCGTCAAAGTCTTGCCGCAGGGATATTCTCTTGCCTTTGTCAGACTCATGGTGTTGAAGACCCTTCCAGAAATAGGTTTGTATTCAAGCGAGGATATGATACGTCAAACCGTCAACCGTCCATTCCTCGCTGGAAGACCCCTTGCAACGCAGAAGATTAGCATTACTTAGCTAACGCCATATCATAGAGCTGTACGGACGTACTCTCGCGGCACGTCGACACGACGACTTTGCTGATGAACTTTATGGTCATCAAATATACAATTTGGAGTCCGTACGCGGTTTCTCTCGGACTCCTACGACCGCTTTGATACAGATATTGCTTCTTGACGAAGTGTTTGGTTCGTGTGGTACATAACCCCAACATCATCAACTCAACAGACTCGTCGGTCATGTAGCCAATTCTTCTGGCGCAGTCTCCAGTAATGGTGCCCTCTTTGTACCATACCTCGGGTCTTCAGGGCTGGGTTGGGGCTCCGGACAGACGTCCTAAGGAGGCAATCCTGGCGAGGTCCGGTGCGTGCTGAGGAGAGAGGGATGGACTCTAGCCCAACGCCGAAGAGAAGGCGAAACCGCGGAGGACGAGGAACGAAGGGAAGGCGAGGCAGCTACAGAAAAGGCTTCATTCATGTACTAGCTGGATTGTCCGGTGCAATGGAAATCGCATACATATCACGGGCTTCAGCTTCGTCTGTTCTGCACGCTGAATAACGTTCGGATTGGACTCGCTCACTGGTCACTGCCTCGCTATCACAAACATGTCTTCTCTTCTTTCGAAATCATTTGAAGCCCTCGAGGTAGATATCGTCTCCCATCAGTTATTATGCTTCTAACGGCTTTAAGATTGCAACTGCGCAACGGACTGGGGATTCTCCGAGACGGCAACCCTTCAAACCTGTCTGTCCACCCAGGCAGCTTCATGTTCAGTACTACGGATATGCTGTCTCTCCTGATTGGTTTATCCAGTCTGCGGAGCAGCATTACCCGGAAGGGTTGCCCAGATGAGGGGCCAAAGGCTATGAAGATACTGCCATGACGCGAGCGTTTGAGCTCATCTGGGATCGGGCGGCGATCTACACTTTAGCGAGCAGAGATTTTTCAATCCCAAATGTCTCTAGAATGGTTCGCTAGTCTGTATGATGATGACGATCCCGAGGACCTTGAAACCGTTCACGTGCTTTCTGTGTGTTCGGATGAAGAGGACGACTTTGAATGGCGTCCTTCGCAGGAGAAGATGGACTTCATGACAAATTTGATTGGGTATGCTCAGCAGTGGTGGGTGTTGTGGGTACTCAGATTGAGCTGTGTTGTTCAGCTTCCAAAATTTAGAATTATGTACTGTCCCAATCACGTCAATCATGCATCATGATATGCGCACGCGGCTGTATTTGTTGGAGTGAGATACCGACCTCGGCCTTGAAACCGACGACTTCCACCTGGTGGGGGGTAAGTTGTAGGTATCCGGATTGAGTATCATCACGGTAGAATAGCAAACTTGGGATATGCAACTTCGAACTTGGTAGCGCAACTACTGCTTGAGTGAGTGGCCGATTCCTCAAGAAAGCTGAGACTTGTCACTGTTAGATTTTACTCTCGAGATAATCGCTATCAAGTACGCGTCGTGCTTGCATTCCTGATCACGTGATTAAAGCTAAATCCATTCATTTTGTCCACGCTGAGCTTGCTAGCGCACTAATTCCCTCCAGAGTCCAGAGCCCAGCAGATATCCTCCGTTTGAAGCTAGTGGCCCGATTCCTCCTTGCACCTTTATACAATCCCTGGGTGTTCATCAAGACCACCAATCGAAGGAACTGAGACGCAATGTACTCTACTTTGGTCCGCCTCGCAGAGTCTGTGACTACGAGGCCTTTGAATCTACGCCAGGCCAGTGTGACGCTATACCCGCCTACTCCGTACGTCTGGCTGTTATATTTTGGCGACGGCAAGTAGCTCAATTTTTGTTTTTGGCGTCTTGTAGCCTTTACCGCAGACTGCTCAGGGCACATCGGAGGCTCCCGGTCGAAATGCGATCACTGGGTGATGACTATGTTAAAGCAGGTATGTGTTTTAAGATAGTGATGCACCACAGCTCACACCGTTATTCTTAAAGAATTCAGAAGGCATAAAGAGATTACCAATCCAGTACACATCATGGGATTCCTGACACAGTGGAAAATGTACTTGGATGAGCTACCTCGAGACCCCTCGGACTCAAGAAGCTTCAAAAAACTAGATCCCACGGTATTCGAAAAGGTCTCTATGATTCCGCTCATCTATAGATTTAGGGTTAACATATTTCCAGATGTCTGCAGAACAACTTGGACAGTTGTACGAGTTCATGCACGCGACCAAAGATATATGGAAACCGGCGAACGGCGAATAGGCCGAATCTGAAACCAAGAAATGACATCATCAGTCGTCTCCGGTTCGTGTGCATACACCTTCCCGTTTGGTTCCGCGAAATTCTACGGCCGGCGTAACAGGCCGAATTTGAGACCAAGTCATGACATTCATACCTTTCCATACCCTGTCCTTCGTGTGCATACATCCGCTTGCTTCCGCGAAGTCCTAGGCGTTCCGCTTTTTACACGACTCGGAGGGATGAGAAGAGTACCATTTAGGTAACTGGGAAATGTTAGTCTGACGTTTCCGGGGAAATTCGGGCTAACACGCGAGAATCCATCCTTTTCCAATTATGCTGCCTCATGTTTCCGTGAGTTCGTTATCAATAGGGCCCCTAATCCTTCCCACTCTTGTGAATGACATTGAGTGTCACGTGCGTGCGTAGAATATAAATGAAATGCATATAGATTACTTGGGCTCTCATCATTTCGCCCCAAAATCCGCCCGCCCATAATGTCGCAAGCTGCTGTCAGTAACTTTCTATCGATTTTCATTGCAACAGTTGACTGAAAAATTGGGAAGACTGTTTCATCAAACAACCTGCCTTATGCTAGCCTGCCCCCCATCGTGGCGGCACTGTTCGAGGCTAAAGCAAAGAAAGGTAAGGCATGGACGCGAGTGCGATATTGAATGGTGCATTCCAATCTGACGTGACAACAGGGTTGTCCTTTGAAGCTATTTCCAAGGCAATCGGAAGAGATGAGATCTGGGTAGCTGCAGCTTTCTATGGACAGGTTCGTCTACGTACAATTTAGGATTGGATCACGATCTTTCATTGGTTTAACGTTTCGTAGGCCAAACTGTCTCCCGAGGAGCTCGAAGCTCTTGCGAAGGTCCTCGACCTTCCCACAGCCAGCGTCCAGAGTGAGCTTGGTTCCCACTGGTGGCCTAACCGTGGTGGCCTTGGGCCTATGCCCCCCACTGATCCGGTCCTCTATCGTCTATACGAGAGTGTGCTCGTGTATGGTCATGCCATCAAGGTCAGTCGTGTTTGATATCACGCATGACGCAATCTTATAAAGCTATGAAAATCAGGCTGTCGTTCACGAGAAAGTGAGAGATCTGACATCAAATCGTCTATGTTATGTTAACCTGCTTCCTGTAGTTCGGCGACGGTATCATGTCCATGATCGACTGCAAAGTTAGCGTTACGAAGAAGCCTGACCCGAAGGGTGACCGTGTTGTTTTGACCTTTGAGTGAGTTACCCTGTCTTGTTCGATGTTTCTGCTTAGGTTCTCATCCGGTCATCTCCCATTAGTGGCAAGTTCCTGCCCTACGCAAAATGGTAGACACTTCGTACTCCAATCTATATCCACGATGTATAATTACCACAAACAATGTCAGGTAACTCTGACGCAATTGTTTCAGTTCTGTCAAATATTTCGATTCAGACCACGATATGATGAATAAGTCGCCCTCCGTGAGCGAATGCAACCTAACCACCTCTACTACAGAAACCATGATGTCTAACTTATGTTCATCTTCTGATCGCTCTTCTCGGGTGCACAGCCTTTCGTCGACCTCCTTATCGTCTTCGAGATCTAGTTCATCCTTCTTCTACCACATTTCTGATGCCTCCAGCTCATACACGGAGGTTTCCACTAGCCCCCCGGGCTCTCCAAATCCACAAGCATCATCCAATAAGACCAAAGATTTCATCGCTGCTGCATCCGCTAGGCTATCCAAAGCTCGCGAGCAGGTATCGCACGCGCTCAGTGATGCCACTACCCCTAAGGAGTTCAAGTTCCGTCCTTCTATAACCCCCGCTATCGTCGAGGAGGATATGGGATATGAGCCGGATGGTGATATTCGCGGGGCGAACATGAAACCCCCGAGCCTCCAGAATGCAAGACCCAAGTTCCTACGAGTGGACACAAAACAACGAAAACGAGCTGCTTCCATCCTGTCACTCCACCCGTTTAGCGCTACCACCAATGTCGGCGCTCCTATCTCAAATACTACTTCTCGCAAACGCTCACTCGCTCGTCCTGATGCCCTTTCTAACACACGCGCTATTCCAGATTTCGAGCTCACCACTAGGACGTTATCGAAGCCGCCTGCTGGACTTGGCCTGGCTCTTCCGTCCGTACATCCTTCTAAACCTATCCCTCGCGCCTGCACAATGCCATCCATCAAGACATCCTCTGAACACAATCTCAGAGACTCACTTCTGCATCCCCCATCAAACCTACCCTCGCAGGCCTCCCACCTGCATGAGCCGCCGAAGGTTTACCTTCGCCCCATAGACCTTCCTGGCACACCATCCCCTATGGAGCTCCTTCCCCCTAGCGTCATCTCGTATGAGTCAATGCATGAGGGTCTGTGTGGTGGGTTTAAGCAATCCTCATCTGCGCTTCCTTCGCCGGCCGAAGGGTTGTCGCCACCCTGGACGCTCCCTTCCCTTACTGGCTTCGTAGCACCTCTCACAATACCTCAGAGTGCCCTGCTACTTGGTGAAGGCAGTTTGAAGTCAACTAGTCCTCGTGTTGGCGGTGGGGACTGGAACCCATACTTCCCCTCGATCTAGGTAAGACATACATTGTGCAACTACACCTCTCACTAATCTGGTTAGTTTATACAGCATATACTACGTATATCGAACGATCCGCGCGTAAAGGCTAGATGATAGTAGCATATACATATTGATGATAATGACCTGTGTCACGTGTATGTAAATAAATTAACTGTGCCATAGAACACATAACATGAAAGAAAATCTTTCTATGCGACGGCAACAGGGAGACCCATCGCGATTCGGCTGATAGGCTGGACGACATCTGCATCAACGCCAAGTCCAACGTATGGGAGGGCCGTTCCGTCCTTTGCAAAGTCGGGTGGGTTGGTACCAGTAAGGAATGTCTCAGCCTGCCTCTTGACGTAGGCTGTGTTTTGAGGGGTCTGCGGAACAGCCGGGATATACATGACTAGACATAGAATGGTCAGATCTGGACGTTGTAAAAGGCTTATTGAATTGGACTTACCAGCAGAGTCGCATGAACCAGTGTGCTCCTGCTCGACAGAGTGGACGACATCCTGCGCGGAGAATTAACGTGGAAAGGAAAGGGCAGGGAGTGCATGACGCACGCAGTGCCAGAACACCATGTCACCAGGGTTCACCTTGGGCACAGAGGTCATGGTATCGTCTAGCCTGAGATGGGGATGCAAGTCTGGGGTGGGTCGTGGTCCGACCCAACCGTTGTCACGAGGCTGAATGCCAGGAAAGTCAGGGGTGGAGATATCTATAATCGTTCCTTGTGAGGGTACTGAGCAAAACAAGTCATTGCATACAGACCAAACACCCAGTTCTTTGGATCAAGTATGTCCTTGGAACCGAGGGGAACAATCGGTCGGAAAAATGGGCGGAGGATGGTGTATGCATTTGACAAGAGCACATCGGGGAATACTTTCAGGGTGCCTTGCGTAGGAGCGGTCTCGCTGGAATTGATATGAACCTTTGCATTCAAACTCAAGCAAAGGAAATCTGACCTTATAGCCAGCCAACCCTGGAAGGTCCGGAACACAGTTGCCTATGACAAATATGAGCAACTTCGTGCATTTCTAGCACTATCACAACAAACCTGTCCAGGTCTTCCATATAAGGATGCACGAGCATCAAGGCGACCCTCAAGTTCATAGGGATCGTGCTGAGGCCAGTTGCCACTCAAGATATCCGCGAAGCACCTGCGGAAGTTGTCGTCTTCCCAGCGTTCGATGGAACCACCTAAATGCATATTAGAAACCCTTTTTTGCAAGAAAAACCGGCGCACCGTCAACATGAGGGGGGTGGACATCCCATTGCACGCCGGGGTGACGAATGCGGAACCGATCTGCATATACCAACGGAACGTCGAGATTGACGCCTTCTATCTTCTTGTCGGTTTTTGCACGGTAAAGGTTATTGAGCCAGATGGAAGCTTTAAGGACGTTAGGATGAGCGCGTGCTTGTACTTGTGCTTGGGTCCAGCTAGCAGGTGGGATCAGTATACACGACCATTGAGCGATAGGTAATTATTTCTGACTAAAGGAAGAAGAACTGCTTGTCCTGCTCGGGGAAACCTGCTCGGGTCGGCCGTGAATGAGACAGCGAGCTTTCATTTAGGGACAAAAGGCCAACCTTCGACGTGAGGGTTGGCTTTAATAAAATCTTCCAAAGAGGTCTTCCAGCCAGCAGCTTCACTCTCTTCAACAACGCCATGGATAACAACAGAGCCCTTGCGTCGAATATCATCGAGCTGCTCGGGGGTCAGCTTGTCTAGGGACTGAAAATGAACTTGAGGGATGTACTGCAGAACAATTAGCCACTCAAAAGCGAAAATTTATGTAAATGGCTGACGTTGGGGCCCTCGTTGGCAATTTCTGTCGTACGCTGATTGAGCACCTGGAGAAGATCGTTCCAAGACTCAGTCAAGCGTCTCTCGTAATTGGGAGTCGCCTCCACAATTTTGCGCTTGAGGTCAACAAAGCGCTCGGGCCACTGTATTGTCAAAACCATCGCTGAAAGGAGATTCAAGCTGCAGCTATAGATGTTAGACAACCTGAAGCCCGCATTTCGCTCTTATAACCTGTTTGATGACAGGGGATAGCATTGTTTTTGGTTACGGGCCGCTTCCGACGTCACGAGTGTCCAGAGGCACATTGTATGAAACGCCGACAATACTCCGCATATGCATCGAGCGCTAATGGAATGCAAAATGGAGGCAGGAATAGCAACGACGCAGCGAGCTGCATGGTATCAGTCACGATGAAACACTGCTGCATATGACAAGGTAGCAGATAAGAGGTCGGACAAGCATTGCGACATTCTCAGCATGCTGCGGAGTCCCGCGGTTCTGGTAACAACACCTAAAGACCAGGTTTTGGTACCTCACGTGAACTTGGACACATACCGAGATCTGCTCAATCTGGGTGATGGGTAGAGCTGTAGAAACAAGCTCATCAGTCGTTTATGGAAAACATTCTGATCCAATGAGTATCTCTGTGCATTAATAAAAATAGGCTGCGAAAGTGGATCTATGCTGAAAAGATGACGGCACCGACGAAAGTAGAACAAACAACCAAGTCACGGTGTTCAGCTGATATTATTGCTCGCTATCGGCTTCAACTTCTTCCTCTTCCGCTGTGGCTTCTTGATACTGTGGATACATAGTCAATCAACTGTCATATCGCGAGAAACAAGTATTATTCACCTGTTGATACTCTGATCTGTATTCAGAAGATATATAACAGTCAGTAATGAACGACAGGTACATATATATACTCACATTAAATCCTGAGTGTTACTCTCTGCCTCGGTGAACTCCATGATATCCATACCCTCCCCTGTGTACCAGTGCAAGAACGCACGACGCTTGAACATCAAGGCAAATTGGTCAAGGTTGCGCTTGAAGAGCTCTTGCATGCACGTTGAATTCGCAAGGGCTACCGCTGCTTGAGGTTGACCCACGGGGGGCACAGAGCAAAGCGAAACAGACACGTTGTCGGGGATCCACCTAAAATGTGTCAGTGGAGTCTCTATCGGACCAGAATTTTGGCGTACTCCACAAAGAGATTCGAATTCTTGCGCTGGAGCTGCGCAACCGAGCTCTGCACAAACGTAAGTACTGCAACTTTTCAACAGTAATACACCATACCTCTGCCTGTACAAAGGAATCAGATGATAAATTCATGAACATGTACAAACAACGTACCTCGTGTGACGACACCTTACCCCGGAAGATGCAAGCAGCGGTCAGGTACCGACTAGAATTGCGAATATTAGCGAACCATTAATTCGTGGACATCACAGGACATACCCAAATCGGGGATCCGAAGCAACTAGAAGATTCTTTTTCTCAAACAGACTGCAGCAGAATGAGCGACAGTGGATTATCATCCATTTCCAAACTCACGATGAGGTGAGCTCGGATACAGAGAACCTCTGGAATGTCCGAGCTTTTGGATCGTAGAATGGCGCAAAACTCGGTATGAGAAAATGCAGCTGAAGCACGGAATCAGACCAAGTAAAGAAGCGTTTCACAAAACTCACGCGAGGGAATGGGACGAGATTCATTCCGAGTTTGCGGAGATCACTGAGTAAATCGTCGAAGGTGAGGAAATCGTTCATCAAAGCATTGCTTACCCGTTGAGCTGACCAGGAAATCTCAGACTTGTACTAACGCCACACATGACCTTGGCTATGAGCTGGAATAGAGATTAAACAAAGGGACACGGATATAAACGAGTGAGGCGTACTTGGTTCAGATCTTTGTATGCAGGACTTTTAATTTTGAGAGTGCGAACTGCTATGTCATACCTGATTTCGTCAAGAGTTAGAGAGCCACACTAATTGGGAAATTCTCACAAGGCCTCGTTGTCGATACAGATCGTAAGATCGCAGTTATCAACCAGTTGATGTACAGAAAGAAGGGAGTTATATGGCTGATGCAGGTCAGCAGCAAATCAGCCAACAAACGAAAGCCATATCTTACTTCAACAACGGTCTCGGAAACCTGCAACTCAGCGTCAGTCATTAGCTTCACCTGGAAGATGTCAGCCACTGACATTGGGAGCCGGAAGAATCGAAAATGTAGAAAGCATTCGATCGGGATATTCCTATTCACGGATCAGTGGTGCAGAGCAGGCGGTGTTCACAAGGCTGACCTCCCGCAGCTTCGATAGCAGTAGAGAACCCAGACCAGCGCCAGTACCACCTCCGAGCGAGTGAATTATTTGGAATCCTTGTAATGCCTCTGTAGCCTCAGACTGCCTTCGGACAATGTCCAAGATGCCGTCAATCAACTCAGCCCCTGAGTTTCAGACATCAGGCCTCTGAGCGAGTGAGTATCTGCGATATCTCCGCACCTTCGGTGTAATCTAAGCAGCATTACGACACATTATCAGATCATGAAGTACAAAGAAACACGCGACTGACATCCTTTTGCCCAGTTATTTCCAGCCCCTGAGTCGCTAGTGAAGTACGTATCTGGCCGGAATAACTGACCCAGCGGTCCCGAACGCAGCTGGTAACAAAAATCAAACCTTGTATTACAACTGATTTCGAGTAAACTGACGCGATTGCAGACTCCGGATTCGAGATCCACCTGCACGCTTCGCGGGACGTACTTGGTGGGACCACTGGAGTCCACTTGCGTAAAGTATACGCTTGCCTGTGAACGACAGAGATCAGAGATAGACAGTAAGCATTTTTATGATCACGGACTCGTGCAATCTGTTGAGGATCATTTCCTATATACATCTGGGATATGACGCAACCATGTCAGATATCTATGTGGGTTAAGCCCAAAACTTCAACCCAGCTGCGCACCCCAGCATCGTCGAGACCATGCTCGGCTAAGAGCATCTTCCAGAAAGCTTCTCCAACTTGGTTTCCTGCCTGCGATGTTATTTTTCATGAACAACCCCGAACCCAGACTATGAGCGTTCAGGACGATTCACCTGCCCGACCTAAACGGACAAACTTGGAATCAGGGCAACGATCGCAAAGCGATACTTATCAACTGACTTGGATGTTCACTATTTCTCGTGACATGATGGAAAGACGGAAAGAAATCGATGACCAAGGAGGTCCACAAGAGTTTGAACCAGAACCCCAGGGTCCGAAACGCTACTATGATTCAAGGGGGGTTACATTCGGAAAATGCCGAACATAATAGGACGCCTCATGTGACCGTGTCCCATTTACGCGTCGCGTGCCTGCCACCAACTTCCACTATGCGTTTCAGAGCCACCGTAGAGAATGTCCCAATCTTCTATCGTCAGTAATTATCCATACTACGTGTTCAATCCTTCTAAGTTGTTTGCAGGTCTCATACAAGCAGTAGAAAAACTGCAGAAAAAATGTATCATAAAGTTCACCGAAAACGAGATGCATGTCATCTGCAACGATGATGCGAACGAGGGTGGCATTCAAGTCTGGTCGTGAGTTGCATCCGGTATCTCTTCTACCGCATGCAACTCATCTTCATGGACAGCGTCGTGAAAGTCGACTCCATGTTCACATCATACAGAATTCAATCCAATGCAAACAATGAAATAACCGTGACCCTGTCCACAGAAGCCCTGTTGTCAGCTCTTCGATCTTCATCTTCATCAGCGTCGTCGTCTGCGGTAGTAGCTTCTCTCATCCCGTCGTACGATGCTGATGAAGTCGTCATGAAACTCGCAAAGAAAAACGACCAGGCCGTCTTGAGTTTCGAGATGTTCGGGATGTCCAGGTCAGGACGTAAAGTCCGTGTTGCACATGATGTACGCATAGACGTTATGCGACCAGCGGAAGGTGACAAACTGCACGAACCACGGTGCCCAGACCCAGATGTAGGTGCTCATTTCATTTCTTCATACTGTGAAAGCCAACACACATCAGGTCCATATCTTGCTTCCCCCTCTACAAAAACTCCGCACTATCGTGGAGAGGCTACGTCCACTCTCAGACGTGCTTGCACTGCGCGCAAACAACAGCGGCAACCTTCAAGTGTCCATCAGCACCGACACCGTGAAGCTCGAGACGCAATGGGTTAAATGCGCCAACCCATCAATGGGTGAGGAACCCAATCAGCTCTGCTGACGACATTATTTCTAATTCCTCTTAGCCAAACAAGGGCTAGCTCAGAATGACGACGACGACGCAGAAGACATTTCGCTGGATAAGCCCGACCCTGAAAAAATGTTCTCCGTACTCGTGTCCATCCGCAGCTTTCTCAAGTTTTTAAACAGCCATGTTGTATCCACAACCACCATCGCGTGTACGTCTCCCCGTACGCAGGTTACCTCTCACTAATACTTTTCCATGCAGGTTTATGTCACAATCACTGTGCTATCTTATACGTCTACATCGGCGAGATAGCTGACGCAGGAGGCGTTCTCACGTACTATATTCCGACCGTCATCGATGGCGATGACTGATCCTCAACGACTGTTTTTCCCCTTCCGCTGTGGTGAGCGCGCCTGCAGATGTTTGTGACGCAATCTGATGATATGAAGGCGATACTTGTGGCTGACCAGATAATAATGCGTTCAAGGGAGCAGATCTCTACATCTCCGCTTGATATCCACGACCTACGCATTGACCGATATGACTACCTTATAACCAGTTCCGACAATCTTCCGCGACGGCAATAATATATTTCAGGCGAGGGCAGAAGTTACATGCATGGAGAACACCAGACGAAGAAACTAACACAATGACTACGTAACATGTAATGTGAGTGATACAACAACATCACATTCCCCAGAGTAGGCAAGAAAGTGATCTGCATTATAATTTTGTTGTACGACCCGCGTTACCAGCACCCTCAAGCATCTAATTCCACGCCTCCGAGCACACCTTGTCCGGACGTCTGCTGTTCCGGCCCTTGCAGTCTATCTTCCCGCAATCCTGGCACGCATTCAGACAGAACGTGCGGCCACCTTTGCCTTTGCAATCCTGCGAACCGCACTTGCAGCAGTGTCGAGTTCGCTTCTGTGATGGCTCTAGGATCGCAACTTCACTGGTGTTCTCTCCGTAACCATACGCTCGTTTGAGCCCATTTGGCTCATTTGGTGTGTGCGGCTGAGAAGTTGAGGGAGGTGGAGCGCTTTGATTTTGGGGGTGCTGGGGGTAGTATGAATACCCGGGATAGGCATACGAGACATATGGGCCTGGCTGCCCAAAAGCAAATTGTTGCACCTGCGGTGGTGCCTGTGCCTGCGGCTGAGGCTGTGGTTGCACGGACGTTGACGTTGATGCAGCAGCAGGATGGTCAGGCGTAACACTACCAAGAGTAGATGATGCCCGAGGCGCAGCAGAATGACTCTGGGTGGATGGGCCAGGTTCCGCAGCGCTAGAGTCTCCCTTCCAGGCATCACTGAAGTCTCCTGTAGCATCCTACTTGCGCTATTAGTAGGACAAGGGACATAAGGCGGGTAGATACATACCTGGTTGTTGTTTTCAAGTACTCGGCGAAAAATATCCCCGCCCGCGCCACCGTAATCAGCATCATATTCCTGATCTTGGTCCCTTTTCTCGTCCGCAGGCGGGTTCTGAACGGAGTCGATGATGCTGATGATGTTGTCCTTCGGTATCCCAACTTTAAGACAGGCTTTCACCATGTTCCAAAGCGTTTTGGAGACGCCCACAGCGTGCCAATTCCAGACATTGGTTCCCGGACCCAGATCGGCGTCACCTTGCAACAGCCGCGCTGGAAACTCTTCTCTCAGCCTCACAGGAAGACCCTGCATAACAGACGCATCCGTGCTGGCGAATTTGCGTCCTTCAGGGGACGTGCTAGCGACAGCATGATGCACTTTTGCATGCGTACTCGCAGCCTATGATAAAGAAGGGCTTGTCAAGATCGTAAACTTTAACTGGGCCGCTTCGGATGCGACCACGGTTGAGGAGAGTGCTCCCGCACGCGGTGCAATGAATGCCAGCGAGAACGAGAGGTAGTGGATCCCAATATAAGAATCGATGCTCGGAGTGTGTGCCACGAGCGGTTGTCCGAGGCGCGATCAATGACAGATAAGAGGGCGAGGAAGGAAGCCACAAAGTCCTAAGAACCGAATAAAGAGAAGGAATAGGATGCGCATCTTTGTTTTGGTTTTGGGATGGCATGAGTGAAGCGAGGTGTGACTTGAAGGCCTCTTCAACAGTAGGTCCTCCGCTAGCGATGGGATTAGGTGCAGCGATAGCTCCCAACAGGGCCTGCATAAGCACATTAGGCTTCGTGTGTGCAAGTTCTGCCCATTCATCGCGATTAAGATTGGGGTCTATGGAAGGCTGCTGTGTATTCGTCACTGCATTGGCGTTTGCGACGGGTGGTGAGATTTGTGGGGCTTGAGGGGCAAATCCTTGCCATGGTGGCGGGATGCCCGGGTGTTGGGGATAATACGCCTAACAACAACGATCAGTGCTTCGGTAACCTCGGTCAAACTCGAACACACCCCAGGGAATGGGACACCAGGCGGAAGCTGTGGCGCATCCGCACTCAGTTTTGCGCTCGATCGTCGCTGTTGATTCGCTTTCCGAGCGCCGACAGATCCGGCAGGCAAGCCATCTTTGCGAGGGCGGCCTACGGGACGCTTGATCTTTTCGCTGATGATAGCGGGATCAGGAGGCTGTTTCTTCCCACTGCCTTTGGGTCGGCCTGGTTTGCGCTTCGGGGGAGGCTCGCTAGGGTCTACCGCTGCATGTCATGGCTTAGCGAAGAGGAAATACAGTGATGATGGAAAACGTACCCTGGACAATGGAAGAAGCCGATTCTGTTGGCATACTCGCCATAGCGTTCTCCATGGATATTTTCTGTATACATGTGAGCGTCGTCGAGATAGAAAGTATGGATAAGTTGAAGATGAAAGATTGGAAAGAGGATATCCCTGCAAGAAAGGCCGAATATACGACATAACTCAACACGCTAGAAAGTAGTTATCCAAGATAAAACAGTAATCTCGACAAGGTGATCGCGTATTGCGTGGCTCAAAAATGAACATAAAAATGAGAAAAACGTAGGAAAATACAGCATGAAACTTTGTTGATTGAAGAAGTCAAGCTCACCAATGATGAACGGTAGTCTTTCTAGCTAGTTTATGGGGGGTTTCTCGTTAGCAGTTGCTAACAGCTTATCCCCTGAGACGCTCGGCTGTGGTCGTGAGAAAGCGGTTAGGCGACAAATGCTTTGTCTGTTTTATTAGGTCGGAGCTTCAATTGAAACCTTAAGTAAATCTTTGCCTCTCGATGCTGAACCGCTGTGTTACTTGTGATGTTATCAATCGGAGGTGAGTGAACAAAGATTACACTGCTTAAAATCTTCCTTTCCCCCATACTACGATGATCAAAACCGAATGCAATTAGGAAGTGCCGTCTCAAAGTTGTCTTATGATGACTGGTGTCGAAACTCGGTTCTCTGACTTATCATTTGACTCGCGTGTTCATTTGGAAAATCGCTGATCTTTTTTCCTACAGGTCCTTAATATCTTGATCAAGAATTCGTATTCACTACAGTATGTTCCAAATTGCAATTGCACTACAGTAATATTGTGTTTTGAGGTCTCTATAATATACGCTCCATTTTTCTAGTTGGACAGCTGCTTGATCTTCATGATGATGGCTGTGAAAATACCATGATCAGTATCAGTCAGCATCAAATTCAAGAGCAAGACGAACATTGAGGGTCAAGGTTTTGGTGAGGAATTTGCTCGGACAGACCACCGCAGCCTTCCTTCGTCGTTCCCATGTAGCCGTACTTGGGTGTCAGCTGGCGTTCAATGAGCCAAGTGCCCATCTTGGAACCAAGCTAAAAGAGACGGCATGCGTTAGTGTATGCCCCTACTGCACATGCCGATCAGAGACGCACCCCAGTCTTCTGGTTCAGTGACTCAACGACCAGCACGAAGGGGCTTGAACCGATCTTCCTGAGCGTTTGTTCATCGACCAGGTTGAGGGTAGGCTTGTTGATCAAGCCGACATCCAAGCCCTCCTTGCGGCAACGCAGGACAGCGTCCCACGAGCGGTAGAGCATCTCACCGAAGGAGACAACATATCCAGCCTTGCCCTCAACGATCGTCTCGTCCTTGCCAGGCACAAATTCATAGCCATCACCGAAGAACTTGGTACCGTCCTCCTTGAGGATGTAAGGTACCTTGGACCGCGTGGAGAAGACGAAGCGGAGGCCACGCTCGAAGAAGACGCGCTTGATGACAGCCACCATCTGCAATGGGTCGGCAGGGAAGTAGAGCCACGACTGAACATCAGAGAGGCCGTTGTCGGCGAAGAAGGAGTTGATACCGAAGTGACAGGTGTTGTCGGCCATCTATTGACAACGTTAGTCCAAGCTTCAGATCTAGCATTGATAATTCACGCACCTCATCAACTCCAGAGTGCGAGAAATGACTAAGAACGTTGCAGTTGTTCAGGCGGGCCATGGTAACCTCAGAGATAACCATCTCAAGGAAAGCGGAGAACGTCGAGAAGACACCGAACTTGTTCGCGTCGAAACCGAAACCAGCAGCAGTCGAGAAGTTTCCACGTTCCATGATACCAGAGGGAACGAACACCTCGGGGTGCTTTTGGTGGATAACCTTGAGACCAGTGGAACCCTCGAGATCACCTTTTTTGAAAATTAACTGAGTTCCTAATAAACTGGTAAATTGACTCACTGTCGATGACCATGACTTTCTCAGCAGCCTCCTCCTTGCTAAGTGTGTCCAGCACCAAGTTGACGGCGTCACCAAAGACAACACGGTTTGCGCCAACCTCCTTGGTGGAGCCAATGTATAAGTACGGCACAGCCGAAGGCTTAATGTTGTTGAGGATCCCCTCCGAAACTGAGGCAGGGTATCCGCGCGAGGTGAGGTATTTGATGGCGGCCTTGACGGGGATGACATCGTGTCCGTGGGCGCTGCCCTCAATGTCAGCAACTCCCGGAGCCATAAGACGCTTGGCAATGACTAGAAACTACGATCAGAACTCGAGCTACGCGGGAAGTCGACGGGCTTACCAGCAGCAGGGCCATCGTAGGTAACAACCGCGGCAATGGCGGCCCACAGGGCGTCAATGTCCTCACCCTGAACGGTATACACCTTAAGACCGTGACCCTCAAGAGTCTTACTGACGTCATAGCCCTTCAGGTATTGTGATGGGTGTCCCGCGATAGTGACGTCATTATCGTCGATCAACAACTTGACGTTCAAGTTCTGCGCGACGGCCAATCTGGCGGCCTCAGCATCGTTACCCTCCTGCTGGGAACCATCGGAACCGAGACAGAAGACAACTTTGTCCTTATTTGCCATAGCGACACCGTTCACCATGGGCCACATGTGACCGAGACGGCCGGAGGAGAACTTAACACCAGGTGTCAGACCTAGTTCTGGGTGACCGGGCAACTTTGAGTTGGCTTCACGGTAGTGAAGGAGATGCTCAGGGGGAATGTGCCCATCAAGAGCAGAGAGGAGGTATTGAGTTGCGACACGGTGACCTTAGTATATTGTTAGGTCAAGTCCAAAAGAGGTATATATATCTACATACCTGCCTCGTCGAAGACGATGGGGAGGTACTTCTCTGATGCCTCGAACAAGCTGAGGAGGATGCACACCTCCGGAATGGTGTCAAAAGCTCCACCTGAAGGGAATGGTAAGCGATCGGAAGCAAGCCATCTGAATCAATGCCACAAACCAGTGTGCCCGCTCACTCCCCGAGCAGCACCTGTCGCAGTAAAGAGCACGATAGCATCGCGGAGAAGCTGGATGTTGTAGAGCAACGTCGATTTCTGCTCTGCAGTCAGCTGGGGCTTGGAGGGGTCAAGAGTCAATCTATCGCATCATAAACCCTATTGAGCTCATATTCCAAATTTACTGCAACAAGAATACCGACTTTCTGTACTTCTTGAGATCAATTGGGAACGCGCTCTCTGTGGCAGACATTTTTGGGGATCAGCTGCTTCGTAGGTCTATGGAGTACTGTGGTTGGATGATAAACTGATCCTTCGATCTCGAGCCTTTATCAAGCCGAGCGTGTGAACTTGCATGTTTGCGGGCCGCGCTGGACCCTTGGTGGCGACCAACTCCATCACGACGAAAGGAAACGTTCGAAAGCGTTCACAAGCTTAAGGGGGAGCGCACTCAGCTAGTCCCAGGGCGCACCATTACTATACCATTTGCTCACAGCACTGCTTCATTAGTGCCTTCGATGGGAGAGCCGCACCTACCATGAGCGTGTTTACATTTGGATTAGTGTGCATGTTCCCAGTCATGTCAGCGTCTTTCGCAGTTTCATGAGTATCGGTAAAAGTTCTGTGAGTGTCGTTTCTGCCCTCTTGCGAGTTTCCAGGGAACGAACGAATCCTTCGCAGAGATACTAGACACGCTCAGTGGGAGAGTATTCGGCCTGGGACGGCCACTAATATTCCCCGGTAGAACCGAACGCGTGTTTGTCGGACGCTCCATGAACCTACATCCCTTTCAAGACAGGAGCTCAGTGGGGGCGGTGCGCCTAACGAATTATAGCTGATCTATTGTTGCCAAGTGAAACGTCAATCAATCGTGCGACCCCGAGCTATCTGCGCCGCTCGATATGTTGACATTGTCCACAACCCATAAGGCAAACAAGGTGATTTATCGCACTAGCTTTATAATATGCTTATGTACTAGGTTGCAGATTATTGATCTAGCTACACCTTCCCAAGAGTGGATGAGATCGCCGCGTCGAGTTGCAAATCAACCTAGATCCCTCAGTATGCAGCATGCGTTGCTTCGACTAGCATAACTTGAAAGTTTCCAGTCGATCATGCATGGATAAAACGGAACGCAAGACTAAATCCAGCTTCAGGAGTGTCGAGGATTGATGAGAATGACAACCGCGATCGTCGACACTGCTGAAGTTAGAATCTCAGCGGGTTCCTCACACCTGTGATTTCTACTGCTAGTAAGAGCTGACCTACGAGGTTGCACAATGCCAACCTCCTGGAGCGGAGGCATAGAAACTTTGAAATCCATAGGAGATTGTTCAAATCGGTCTAATGCTGGACTGCGCAAGGTATATCAGAGTTTTGACTACCATACCAATAGTAAGTCTGATCAGTTGATTGAAGGTCGTGGGTTGGTGGCGTCAACATGTTCTTCAAGTTGCCTAAGAGGCGTGACGGCGCTTTAAAGGTTGGAAAAATTCCATGTATCACAGTCGACAGACCAATTCAAATTTCAGGCATCCTATCTCGCGAAACGATAAGCTAGTGGATGATGAAATAGAAGGTGAACTTCTGCGCGATGCCAACTAGGTATGGATGTCGAATAATCTCCCAAAGAGGAGTCAAGACACATGCCTTCTTGAGGGAGGGATTTCCCGCATCGTGATGAACCGACAATTATGCCTAGTGTCGAGTCCATCGGCTGGGCATGCTGCAAAGAAGCTCCAGTTACTTATACTACCTCTCGGTTGTATAATATGTTGCTGCCTGCATAAGTATGCAACGATCATGCACGTGGCTGATCAAGCGCTGATCAGCGCAATCAACACATGAATGAATGTACATGTGGACAAGCATAGCATTATGTAATGAATGGATATTGTGTTTCTGCATTTGTTCTAGTCGCGCAACTTGTGCGTTCGATCAATCACCTTGGTGAACTGAAGTCCAACCTAAGCGTTGCGCGGTGACTCCGAGTACTTGAAAGTACTAGTCTCAGTGACTCGGCACTGCTGTTCGACAACTGGCTCATAGCTTGTTCATTTGCGCATTGTCGAAGCTAAGCCTTGTATGTTCTGGACTTCTTGCGCAACTACCGTCTTTCTCAGTAGACAGGCCGAACCGGGAAGACAGTAGTTCCTTGCTATGTTACCAAATGCAGCTAGTGTCTTTGTACGCTGGCATCTTGTCAAGAAACCCCCGCGGTGCTTTTTATGCGGTCTCTCAATGGGGTTTTAATTGCTCGTTCAAAGGCCAGATCCACTTAAGTTGACCAGTCAACACCCTGATACGGGACCTTGCCGCTCTCCTGTGGGTGAGATACGTTCCCTATTCTGTGAACGACACATCCTCTCTGCGCTACGATGGCCACGACATTGAAGAGGGAACTCCAGGATATCATTCAGTATCGCAATGCCTACTTTCTTGCGTTCTCAGCGACAACAGGATACGTCTGCTTTGGCTGGGAGATCGGTTTAATAGGTGGTGTGCTCGCATTGCCGTCATTTCAAGAGTATTTCGGTCTGCTTTCGGAATCAGCCTCCGCACACGCCAGCTTCAACGGAAATATCGTTTCGGTTCTGCAAGCAGGCGGCCTGTGAGTGCAGTTTAGTTTGACTCTTCTACAATTAGACTGACGTCATCAGCTTTGGGGCATTATCTTCCACTTACTTTTCAGGTCGATTTGGGAGGAAGCCTGCCCTATTAGCATCCGCAGTTATCTACATTGTTGGATGCATCATCCAAGCAACAGCCGGAATCGGGATGTCCCTGCATGTCGGATTGAAAGTCTTGTACTTTTCTCGTTTCCTCGTTGGTGTCGGAGTTGGTTTGATGTCAGCTCTGGTGCCGTCGTATGTGCCTGAATGCGCGCCGAGAGCCATACGCGGTCGATGTACCGGCTGTATCGAACTCGCCGTAGGACTGGGAAATATGCTAGCTTGTGGGTTGCATTTCCCGACCTGTGGATTTTACCTGACCGATAGTGCATAGTTTGGATCAATTATAGCGTCTCTATCAATATTTCGCCAGGGCAAATACAGTGGCGGTTACCCATCATTGTCCAGATTATACCTGGAGCACTCCTCCTGCTCCTTATGCCTTTCCAACCCGAATCTCCCCGTTGGCTTGTCGAACATGGCCGCTACGAGGAAGCAGCTGCAGCCCTCGCATATATCGCGAGGAAGGATCCATCTGATGATGCTATCCTGCTGACTCTTGGCGAGATCCGCGCCGATTTCGTTGGGAAGCGCAAACTGCCGCTGCTTACACAGTTCCGCAAGATGGGAGAATCGAAAGTCATAGCTCTGCGCTGCATCATCCCTTCTATCGCTACCTTCTTCCAGCAGTGGTCCGGCACGAACGCGATCAATTACTACAGTCCTCAAATATTTGCCGGCCTCGGTTTTTCAACTACTTCTTCGACGTTATTTGCCACCGGTATATATGGTGTCGTCAAATTTGTCGTTACATGCATAACTCTTGCCTTTGTCATCGAAAGTTGGGGTCGGAAGAGGACCCTGATTTATAGCGGTCTAGGACAGTGCTTGATGATGCTTTGGATTGGTGGCTACGCCGCTGTCCACCCCAACCAGGACGTTGTTCCAGCAACGTACGTTTCTATTGTCGCCATATATCTCTTTGGCGTCTTCTTTTGCTTAGGCTGGGGATTCACTCCCTTCATCCTTGGCTCTGAAGTCGCCCCAGGCCATCTCCGTACAGCCGCCATGGCCCTTGCGTCTGGAACGACATGGTTGTTCACATATGTCATCACCCAAATCACGCCCATCATGCTCGACCACATAACCTATGGAACGTACCTCGTGTTCGGTGTCGCCTCATTTATAATGGCAGTATGGGCGTATATTTTCATACCCGAGACGACCGGATACCCGCTTGAAGATATTAAATATCTCTTTGAGAGGGACATCATTGTTCGCTCGCTGGAAGATGCACCTGGGGGCAGGATCTTCCTTGGGAAGCGCCGCGCCGTCTCCGTGGAGGAGCTAAAAGCCGCCGATACACTTGCGACGAGTCCCAAGGAGATTTTTGAGGAGTTGAAATCGCAATCGGAGGAAGAGTCCCCGCAGGGTCCTTCCCTTGGAAATTCACAAAAGTGGGAAGACGCTCTCATCATATGAACGCAGCATATTATGAATCTATGTATGTATTGTTACGCATCTATAGAATAAAGGGTTGGCTTATGTATTGGTTATCTAGCTTTACTTGTTGATACGATAATTCGCAGCAGCCATTGATGTAAATTTACTTACGATAGTGACAATACTTGTCATCTGATAGACGTGTTCAACGTTCAACATCCGTAACATCAGTGGCTCGCGGGGAACTTCAGATAAACATTGGTGACCAATTGAAGTGGGGATATGCGAGATCGAGGTCGCGCCGCGTTGCAGGGCATTGGGTGGCGTTCCAGTCGATATTGTGGTCAGTCGAAAGGAAGTGATGTATTGTTTCGTCGATTCCCGGGCAGCTTGGACAGTGTGGCGTTTCGCTTTTCTTGATTCGGTGAACATGGTAGTTGAGGGGGACGTAGCGAATTCGGAGTTGAATGTAGAGGTTTGAAGCGCGTTTAGGTAGACCGTCAAATTAAATTAACTTGATGTACGCTTCCGACAGCACTGCGTGCACTGCGTGTTGTCTAAAATTTCCGCTGGAGGAAACATGGCGGAAAACCAATCTGGACCTTATGTTTCCGCCAAATTTCCGCCACTGTTTTCCTCCGGCGGAGAGATGGCTGTTTTTCTGCTTTTCCGCCAGCTCACCGACACCTTCTGGACCATAAGTATCTGACGGCGGATATCTTGGGTCTGGAAGGCCTGGTCGACCACAGCTGTAATTATTGATATTATATTGTACTGCTCGACTTAAAATGGCAATTGCTTGAAATATATGAATAGATGAATTTTATTGAATATTAAGTAATACAATTCGTGTATATACGCGTACGCCCTGCGTTGCGCTGCCGCCAGGTAGAGCACCATAGCCAACAGGAATGTTTCCAATACGGATGTAGTCTGCGGGACATGAAGGTAAGGGAAGAAGCAATCGAGACTCCCAAAGTAATGACTCACCGTGTCTGTACCGGCTAATTAGCAATGAATTCTGTCCGGATGAAAAAACCCTTACCTACGTATCCCATCAATGCAACTGCCTTCATTGTGTCTTCGTCAGCGTTGTCGTCAACTTGACTGAGGAAATCCGCGACCAATGAACGTGAAGCAGTACCATTCGCCTACATGCAAGCAGATCAGGTGAAAAGGTCTATTCACAATACGCAAACATACCATATATGCCTTCACCTCGTTAAAGGGCTCGTTCAAAAGCTGTTGAGATAATTCTCTACAGCGTTCCATCAAGGCAAAGGCTCCACTAAGGCACCAAAGCGGTAACTTTTCGACTGTAACCGACATGTTAAATATTAAAATCAACGTCGTCGACAACATTGAGGGACTCACGGAACGGAAAGGATATGAACATGATAGCTCTCTCGGGAGAAATGATATGTTGGCCAATATCATTGAATTCGTTCGTGCGGGCAAGGAATGAGTCTCTTTTCGCGAGAAGTGTGTCCGTATGTCATAGCCGTGATCAGGGATGCTGTGTATCTGCACAGTTATTTGATTGTCAACTGGACCAGATGTCAAAAACCAATGAATTGAGTACGAACGCTTGAGTGTGTTCCCGCAAGTCACTGATGACATCCAAAAGATTGATGACTAGTTCATTCGCGTGGCGAGAGTGCATCTCGTGGTATGAGACAGAGGCTTCGGCCCTGAAGACTTGATGGAAGATCTTGCAATGATGTCGCAAAGTCTCACCATACGGAAAGAGCACAGTATTGAAATCCAGTCCAGATCTACCTCATCAGCTGATCATCAAGAACGATAACCGGCAAGACTTACAATTTATTGGTGCGAATAACGGGGCATCCGAGTAAATTGCAGAACGCTTGTACAACAAATCTCGCGCGGCTTGACTGAGGAAGTCAGTCACTAATGAATGTGAGGCAGTACCATGTGCATACAGGCAAGCAGATCAGGCAAAATGACCATGTACAATGCGCAAACGTACCATCTGTGCTTTCACCTCGTCAAAAGGCTCGTTCAAAAGCTGCTGAGATACGTACTGGATGAATCAGTGGTCCTGTCAAGGTGGTAAGCAAGATAATCGACATGGAAGATAAGAGCAAGGTAGATTGAAACTCCGCTAGCACCTTATGGTACCAAGTACCACCACTGGCCCCCTAGCGCATCAGATATCGATCAAGCGCTTCACTGCACAGGCTTCAATAACCTTCAAGCTTGCAGGCATCATTAGTGGAGTCTAAGGCCCGGTAAGTACATACAACATATACTCATAACATGCAGCTAAATTCAGCATGTGCTAGCGCTAGACGGCGTTAGCATGTATAGTTGTTACAGTGGTTGCCTTTCTTGGACTTAGATAAGTGTTGCAGACCTTTAGCGTGACAGTAAATCGAGGGGTCAAGTTTCCGACATCGTCACCACTGACCGATACTTGAAGGTGTTGAAGGTGGGTAAAAAAAATTAGACCCCTAGATCTCCGACATTTTCACCACTGACTGATACTTAATCGACGGAGAAGATGGCTGAAATTTTTGACCCCTCCAGATTCCAGCCACCTTTCCGCCGCTGGAATTTTTGGACAACACGCAGTGGTGTTGTCTAAAATTTCCGCTGGAGGAAACGTGACGGAAAACCAATCTGGACCTTATGTTTCCGCCAAATTTCCGCCACTGTTTTCCTCCGGCGGAGAGATGGCTGTTTTTTCTGCTTTTCCGCCAGCTCACCGACACCTTCTGAACCATTAGTATCTGACGGTGGATATCTTGGGTCTGGAAGGCCTGGTCGACCACAGCTGCAATTATTAATATTATATTGTACTGCTCGACTCAAAATGGCAATTGAGCTTGCAATATATGCATAAATGAATATTATTGAATATTAAGTAATACAACTCGCTCATGTGTATACGCCTACGCCCTGCATTGCGCTGCCGCCAGGTAGAGCGCCATAGCCAACAGGAATGTTTGCAATACGGATGTAGTCTGCGGGACATGAAGGTAAGGGAGGAAGCAATCGAGACTCCCAAAGTAATGACTCACTGTGTCTGTACCAGCTAATTAAGATTCACATCAAGCGATGAATTCTGTCCGGATGAAAAAACCCTTACCTACGTATCCCATCAATGCAACTGCCTTCATTGTGTCTTCGTCAGCGTTGTCGTCAACTTAACTGAGGAAGTCCGCGACCAATGAACGTGAAGCAGTACCATTCGCCTACATACAAGCAGATCAAGCGAAAATGTCTATTCACAATACACAAACATACCATCTGTGCCTTCACCCTCGTTAAAGGGCTCGTTCAAAAGCTGTTGAGATAACTCTCTACAGCGTCCCATCAGGGCCAAAGGCTCCACCAAAGCACCAAGCGGCAACTTTTCGACTGTAACCAACATGTTAAATGTTAAAATCAACATCGTCGACAGCATTAAGCGACTCACGGAACGGAAAGGATATGAACATGATGGCTCTCTCAGGAGAAATGATATGTTGGCCAATATCATTGAGTTCGTTCGTGCGGGCAAGGAATGAGTCTCTTTTCGTGAGAAGTGTGTCCGTATGTCACGGCTGTGATCAGGGATGCTGTGTATCTGCACAGTTATTTGATTGTCAACTAGACCAGACGTCAAAAACCAATGAATTGAGTATGAACGCTGTGTTTCCGCAAGTCACTGATGACATCCAAAAGATTGATGACTAGTTCATTCGCGTGGCAAGAGTACATCTCGTAGTATGAGACAGAGGCTTTGGCTCTGAAGACTTGATGGAAGATCTTGCAATGATGTCGCAAAGTCTTGCCATACGGAAAGAGCACAGTATTGAAATCCAGTCCAGATCTACCTCGTCGGTTGATCATCAAGAACTGGCTGAATGATAACCGGCAAGACTTACAATTTATTGGCGCGAATAACGGGGCCATCCGAGTAAATTGCAGAACGCTTGTACAACAATTCCTCGCGCAGCTTGACTGAGGAAGTCAGCTACTAATGAAATGTGAGGCAGTACCATGTGCATACATGCAGGCAGATCAGGCAAAACATCCATATACAATGCACAAACGTACCATCTGTGCTTTCACCTCGTCAAAAGGCTCGTTCAAAAGCTGCTGAGATATGTACTGGATGAATCAGTGGTTCTGTCAAGGTGGTAAGCCAGATAATCAACATGCAGGATAAGAGCAAGATAGATTGAAACTCCGCTAGCGCCTTATGGTACCACCACTGGCCCCTAGCGCATCTAGACGTTAGCATGTATAGTCGGTTGCCTTTCTTGGACTTAGATAAGTGTTTAGCAGATCAGGACTGCGGGCGAGCGCGACAGGAAATCGAGGGGTCAAGTTTCCGACATCGTCATCGCTGACTGATACTTGATGGTGTTGAAGGTGGGTAAAAAGAATTAGACCCCTAGATTTCGACACTTTCACGACTGACTGATACTTGATTGACAGTGAAGATGGCTGAAATTTTTGACCCCTCCAGATTCCAGCCACCTTTCCGCCGCTGGAATTTTTGGACAACACGCAGTGCAGTGGCATGGAGAGGGAAAATTACGGGTTTCCATGTCGGGTTGTCGGGGTGCACGTGATTTCTCCCAGCGACTCGGAGTCTTCCATAGGGATCGTAAGTTCTTCTTTTGCAGGGCCTTTGATGGCCAGGACACTGAGCGAGCAAGTGGGACTCCTTTCACCCGTAATACTTATTTGATCGCGATCTCCCGACACAGCGGTGGAAGGAGCGCTGCCCATCAGTGGACACAGGGAACATTACCCCCTAAAGAAGCATGAAACCATACTCATTCAGCCGGTACGTCGTGTCCAGAAGATGTCGGAAACCTGATGGAAAGGCGGGCATGGACTTCCGGCATTGGATATTTTGGTCGTGCAGTAGAGCTATCATCTTTGCAAGCTGGCAAAGTACGAGAAGTCCCTATGGTATCTCGATGGGATCAGTGGCTTATCCAAAGCCAGGTTCATACTTAAGTTGACCATTCAGATTATGATACCCAGCCTTCCCCGCTCTGGCCCTTTTGCGATATTCGCTCACTCTCTTGTGAGCGACATATATATCCCGTTTTACGATGGCCACAGAATTGGAGAAGCAACTCCAAGAAATCATTCAGTATCGCAATGCCTACTTCCTGGCTTTCTCGGCGGCAACAGGATTCGTTTGCTTTGGCTGGGATACCAGTTTAATGGGCGGTATTCTTGCGTTACCATCATTTCAAAAGTATTTCGGTCTGCTCTCAGAATCAGCCTCTGCACGCGCTAGCTTGACCGGAAATATCATGTCCATCCTGCAAGCAGGAGGCTTGTGAGTGCATATTTCAGTTTGAACACATACACATTTAAAGTCACGTCATCAGCTTTGGGGCATTATCCTCAAGCTACTTTTCCAGTCGATTTGGGAGGAAACCTAGCCTGTTAGGTTCCGCAGTTATCTTCGTCGTTGGAAGCACTATTCAGTCAACAATCGGAATCGGAATGTCCCCACATGTCGGATTGAAAGTCTTGTACTTCTCTCGTTTCTTCAGTGGTGTTGGGGTTGGTTCGATGTCAGCTCTGATGCCATCGTATATATCCGAATGTGCCCCGAGAGCCATACGCGGTCGATGCAATGGCAGCATCGCAGTCGCTACCGCGCTCGGAAATATGCTGGCTTGTGGGTGTCATTTGCAGACCTGTGGATTTTACCTGACAGAGAGTGCATAGTTTGGGTCAACTACAGTGTTTTGCTTAATATCTCACCGGGAGAAATGCAGTGGCGGTTGCCCATCATTGTCCAGATTATACCTGGGGCATTCTTCCTGTTTCTTATGCTTTTCCAGCCCGAGTCTCCCCGTTGGCTCGTCGAACATGGACGCTACGAAGAAGCTGCTGCAGCCCTCGCATATATCGCGAGGAAGGATCCGTCCTGACGAAGCTGTTGTGCTGACTCTTGGGAAGATCCGTGCTGATGTCGTCGGGAGGCACAATCTTTCGCTGCTCGCACAAATCCATCAGATGGGAGAATCAAAAATCATAGCTCTGCGCTGTATCATCCCTTCCATCGCAATCTTATTCCAGCAGTTGTCCGGCACGACTGCGATCAATTCCTACACCCCTCAAATATTTTCCAGCCTCGGTTTCTCGACTACTTCCATGGCGCTATTTGCCACCGGCATATATGGTGTCGTCAAATTCATCGTCGCATGCATAACCTTTGTCTTTGTCATCGAAAGCTGGGGTCGGAAGAGGACCCTGATTTATGGCGGCCTAGCACAGGGCTTGATGATGCTTTGGATTGGTGGCTACGCTGGTGTCCACCCCAACCAGGGTGTTGTGCCAGAAACATATGTTTCTGTCGTCGCCGTATATCTCTACGGCGTCTCCTTTTGCTTAGGCTGGGGATTCACCCCTCACGTCCTCGGCTCTGAAGTTGCCCCGGGCCACCTCCGTCCAGTCGTCATGTCCCTTTCAGCGGGAACGTCCTGGCTGTTCACGTATGTCATTGCCCAGGTCATGCCCATCATGCTCGAGCGCATAACCTATGGAACATATCTTGTGTTCGGTGTCGCTTCTTTCATAATGGCAGCGTGGGTGTATTTCTTCATACCCGAGACGACTGGGTACCCGTTGGAAGACATCAAATATCTCTTCCAGAAGGATATCATTGTTCGCTCGCTGGAAGATGCACCTGGGGGGTGGATATTCCTTGGGACGCGTCGCGCCTCCACCGTGCATGAGCTGAAAGTCGTCAATGCGCTCTCGAAAGATAATTCCAAGGAGGTTTGGAAGGACTTCAAGTCGCACTCGGACGAAAAGTCAGTGCATGTTCGTTCGCTGAGGGGTTCGCAGAAGCGGGATGATCACATTATATAAATGCTGCATGTTTTGAACGTTACATAAATGAATCCCTGTGTTGCCTGCGTGTATTTTTCTTGTCATTACACTGTGTTACGCATGTAATTAGATGGAGGGTTAGTATGTAATTGGTTATCGGATCAGCTCAACTGGTAATAAGATAATTTGTAGCAGCTATCAACTGGAGACGACGCAGAATCCCCGATAACCTTAGTAGACGTATTCAACACCGGTGGTCGAGGAAGAAACTTCCATACGGGACTGCGAAAACAATCGAAAATCCCCCCTACGCCTCGCTAGTAACCAGAGCCGCTTGACGCGCCTTTTTGCAGGCAGGCTTTCCATTGAGATGCCTCTTCAAAGCATCGGGGCGAGTAAACGTGCGTCGGCAACCCAAGCATGAATATTCAGCAGGACGGTGCCTGAGAGATTGCCGGTGGCGTGCAAGGTCGGTGGTACTGTAACAAACTTGGATGCAACCATCGAGTAAGCAGGGGAATAGGGTCTGTTTTGGGCTGGCGGCGCTCCTTCCTTTGGCTGATGCTGGTGGCTCATACTCAGTGTCATCTGATCCGCGAGTGGGCGTGAAAGTGTCGTATGAGGAAGATGGCCTGCGGGTCGTGACTGTCTGCTCATCACTGAGGTATTTCTGCTTTTTATTGCTACGCTTGGGCGGAGCTGATGAATTGCGTGGTCTCTTCGTGACTGCGGCCCGTATGCCCAGATCGGGGTCATTCGAAAAAGAGGTTGGAGTGCATGGAGGGGGAAGGCTAAAGGGTTCTGAGACATGCCGTCGAATAGACTGAGATAAGGCAATATCGTGACCACCAGAAAAACAGGAAGACTGTCTTCGGCCCGACATCAAATACGCCGAGACGTCAGTATTATCACATCCGTCATCACTTTCCACATCAGATGTAGACGAAGAGGCAAAGCTATCTTCATCACCAGACCAGGACATGGGACTGAGATAAGAAGTCAGAAGCGTTGGTAAATCCTGTTTGAGGCTATGTGGCTGGCTTGTCATTGTACTCTCTGTCGAGTAACCGCAATCATCCAGTTCGTCATCCGCATCAGATGAATGATCGTTGCATTGGGTGCCAATTGGTCCGTCGGCAGCCAAGCTATTGCTTTCCGGAATGAACAAGGATGCAGATGCAGATGCAGATTGGAGCGCTGGGTCCTCCCCATAGTCCGTGGATGGGGTGTAGGGGACCAGGGTGTTGATTTCACTTGGTCTTACAGGCACCGTACCACGTCTCTCCTCATAAGACGAACGACGAGGGCGATAACCAGGCCTGTCCCATGTTATTCCCATATCACAAGGTGAATTTTCCATCACTCTAGCAAAATAACAGGGTCGTTCCCAGACAAAACCCTGAGGATGTGGGTGCGAGTTCCAGGCACGAGCCACAATGTCGTAAACCTACGAGCATGAGATCGCCATTCGTGGCACATGGATAATCAAGCTTACATCGTCCGGGGGATTTAAAAATGGCTCTTTATCCATAGTAGCAACACCGAAGTAGTTCTCCAAGGCGTAATCGTATCCGATGCTACCGTCGGTTGCGAACTCCGGACAGGCGTAGCGGGTAATCTCTTTCGCAGATGCAAATGACATCATAGTGGAGAACGGGGGGAGTTGTGTGGATATTGCAGATGTGTGTTGGAGCAGGACGAATGCGAAAGAAGGGAATTTATACGTCAATCGGTGAATCATCGATCATTCACGACTATGTATACCGCTTTGTTACTCGCAACAAAGTCATCCAATCGATGAGCCTAGGTATGATTGCGTTTATACGGGTGGCACGGTATTGTAGCATCCCAAATCATGTGAGTGATGTATAGGATTTGGTGACGCCAACTTACAATGATCGTTTCAAGTCTTTCACAGATCCTGACACGAGGAAAGTATGAGAAGCAAGGCTACTAGCGCAGAGACGGCGCAGCCCACTTGAACAAAGAAAGCTTTACAAAAAGGTCGCGAACAAATGACCCTTTATGTAGGAAAGTGGAGTGAAGTTGACCAGAGTTGACCATCGGTGATTCGGTACTTCGAAGTTTCAACCCCACGCGTTACACGTGCACCGCCCACGTCTGCTGACCGTCGACGTCCAGCGTCCACAGGAGTCCTGAACAGATTACTATTTCGTGATAGGTCGAGGAAGAATACGACTTCACCCGCTCCACATATTTTCTTGCCAAAGCGCTGAGTGTTGAGCTTGAAAGAACTTACGCAAACCCAAAGATCGTCCGAAGCACTTGCCTCTTCTGTCATGACGTCGCTTGCCAAATGATTACGTTTCACTCAATGGTCCGTGCACACTCAGTCCAGTATAAGACCCAACCACTTACGATTAGAATTCCTCATACTTACCTTGATGGCACGGGCCTCTTCATGTCTCAGGTTCGTGGGCCGTTGGGACCTTTCATAGCACGGCGACCCTGTCCTCAGAGGGTGTCTTCAGTTTGTGTGAGCTCCGGCTCATGCACTGTCTCAATATTTTCCTGTCCCACCACGGCCACTCTGGCTGGGTGGGCCTTCTTTTTTGCTGGTTGGGTGTCCTAACCCTAACCCTAGTGAGCGATCGGAAATGGATGAACGATTTTAATTGGCTACGGAGTTTTGCCGCTTACATAAGTCATGCGGGATTTTCCTTTTGATCATTACCGTTGAACGTCTGGAAAACCTGAAGGACGATGGCCCCGATCGTGCACCCGCTAAGAGCTCGCTTGAATAGATGCTCTTGGCATCATTTATAATAAGGTGAAAACCTCGGTCTGTTTAAATGTTGATATTCTTACTAAAATCACAGATTCTCCAGGAGTGAATTCACGAATCTAGCAAACTAGGAAATCGTAAGCGAAGTGAACAAAGGAAAGGTAGACTGAGCATACGATTCTGTCACCCCTGTTACGGTCTTGTGGAGTTCTCCCCAAGGGACTAAATGACATGATTATGCCTAATCTCCACCTCATTTCTAAACATCCAGGAACACGGGACCTGAAGAGGATGAAGTTGCGGTACAACGATCTGCCCGGGCCCCGAGGCTAATGAAGTGTCATGCTCAGTGATGCGGGTCTATTCCCTCGACAGCCAGCGACCGCAAAATGATGGATCCCATGTGGTGCGGGCGTTGATTGCGTACATCCTGTCAATGATAAATAGGCTCGCTGATAACCGTCGTACAGGTGGTAAGCTATGATGGGGCGAGTGCGCCCGTTGAGGTTGTCCTGGACTAGCTCAAGAATACCACTGACACGATGAACGATGGTAGGTGATACCTGACCGTTGGTGGTCCATCATCCGGCCTCCAAAAGTTGTGTATCCTCTACCATCTAACAAGCAGATTGCTCAGCAGCATTCGAGCGCTCTTCTGTCCAAAGGAACATGCCGCGTTAATCGCCACCGAGCCTACATTTCGTCCGATCACAAAGCGTCTCTTCAGTGCTCGGTAAAGGTAAAGTTTCATCTGTTCAAATGAACTTCGCAGTCTAAAACCTCGGTCAGGAACCAAGTACAACGACCTACACCGAAGTCGACCAGAGTTTTCCGCCATCCCCTGATGCTGTTCTCACAGCGTTGTTTGCAATTCCGGGAATCAGCTACCCAGGGCCGGCCTACGACAATCCGTATGCTACGTCATGATGGATCATGATGTTGCTTGGACCTCGCGAAACGCCCCTGCACCAACGATGCATGGAGAAAGTGTGCCATTGTCAAGAAAGGCCTTGGCAATAAATTCGTAGTTTACGAATGGCCCATGGGGCAATCCCCTGAAAATCATTATTGATCCGAGTCCACTTCTTTTTACCGGTGGTTTCTTACTTCTGGTCTGCTCTCGTCGGCATCCCCCTGTCTCCAGGGGCAGAAGGACATGGGCCCAATTCAGCGGATGAAGGACCCATAGTACACTTGTCGAACACGGTTCAGTACTGTCAGTACTATTATTATCATTCGCGAAAAGGTCTAGTGAGGTCTAGCGCTGAGATCCTTCTCGCTCCAGTCCACCGACGGCACCGATAACACAGGGCGCATCTACAAAGATAGCTCTGACCGCAGGTTTGAAGATGACTCGTACCAGGTATTCATATCGTACCCTTTCCCACAAACCCCGAATTACCGAAAATGAGCGATGGTTGGCGATGGTAGTATTCGCAGCAGCGAATCAACGCCCTTAATCAAAGCTTATTTTCGTTGATGGGCGAGGTGCCATCTCTGATCAGGGCTGCGCCGCTGAATGCCGCTGGTCGTCGAATACCTTTTACAAGGCAGCCTGGCTTGCGCGTCTCACGGCTGACGTTATACGTGTCGGCATGATGTCCCATACCCCGAGTCGGGGAGAGCCTTTACTGACTCAGACTTTGACAGGCTGACTCAACAGGACTCAGCTTACCCGCATATTGCTGTTTGGAATATGGAACTTCTACGGGGTTCCATTGTCAGCGGAACGGTGAGGTTTAGTATTCTTATTATGGAGGTAATGCGTACCCGAATTTCGTCGAAAGATCCTGTAAAGACATTCACTATTACGTTCTTGCATAGTGTGACCCCCCCTCCGGCACTTTCTTTAAATCCCGATTTAGCGCTCATTGGACAGCGTCCCACAGCGTACACAGGAACGTCGGCCGGTGCAAGTAGCCAACTGTGCAATTGATTCTCCTCGTGTTCTACGTTCGAAACAACGATGCACACCGCACGCAGTTAACGAGTACATCTAGAATGCAGAAACGCGATATGAACGAGAATCACCCTCGAAGCAGCGCGTGGCCAGCACTCTTGCAAGGCACGTTGCAGGGCGCCAAGGATGGGTTCCATTAAACACTCGCACACCAAGAATTACATATTGCAGCAAGTCACCGCTGGTGGTTGCCTGGAGCGAGTCGTTATGTGGGCTAAAATACCCGTCCTCCAGTTTTAGAGAATTGGAATGATATGATTCCTAGATTAGCAACGCGTAACAATGGTAAAATGATGTCCTCCCCCCCGTGTAACTTATCCTGTGCGACCATCATCCTCGATAGCCGCCGGGGATCGAGGGCCTACTCAGTAAATGCGGCAAGGTCCGAGTGTTGACAGGATGACCCCTGATGACCCCAGCCACGCGAGAGAACGCTTTGCTCGTCGATCCTACGACTCGTAGGGGACGTGGTCGTACTGCCTTGCGATGGATGGCGAACTACACCCCGGAAATTGGGTCGCGTGCTATTGCGTGTACACCACAAAGAATTTACTATTTCCAGAACTTGTTGTGTCGACCTGGTCATGTGTTCTCTTTGATTTTCTCGCGATCGTTGATGAAGGAGGCGGTGCATCAATGATCAGGGCTGGTAAAATTGCTGTATAAGGATGTATACAGCAATTTCATTGAACGAAGGTCTTGGCCGGGTTACAGAACGGGGCTGTGCGTAACGTGCAGCCAGGATGGATCGCAAAAGCGCAGGTTGCCTTCGCAAGCTCTGTCCTTCCGATGGATGTGCACGTTCATCTCGTCGATCGGCATGCGCCGTCGGCTGTTAATGGCACCCGAGGGTGATTCATGCTTTTGACGGAGGGAGACACTTGCAACATAGTCTACTGCGGACTCTATAGACACTAGACATCCCGCATCGAGTTTGGACGAGCGCTGCGGGAGAAGCATTTATGAAGCGGTGTTCAAGTGCGAGCGTAACTTTCGCGGGTAGTTCGATCAAAAGTTGATGGATGTGCTTAAGGCATAGAGTGGATGTACATATATTTCATAATAAATGGCAGTGAGCACCATGTGGTCGCAATACGAGAATGTCTGAAAAAGGAGTTCTACTGCCTCAATGACAAGGATCGACAGGAGAGAGTGTGTGTGGCAGTCCGATGCTATCGTGATGGTGATAGTAAACCGAGTCGACGAGAGTTATCATCGGACCCATGCGGGGACTAGTGTATGAAAGACTGAAAAGCTATGCAATTTGGCAGCGGCCCAACGCATCGCGATGCAATCGGAAAAGCCGAAGTACTGATGAAACAACAGAAAGGACGGCTAATAGACTTTGAGTGTTATGAAGACCGCGATTGAATCGAAACCATATGTTGATCCAAGCGGGATATGACGGTGGCGTTTTGACCGCGGCGTTCGTAGTAACCTTGATGTAGTGAACATCAAACAAGAAAAGATTGATTGACCGAGCTCACAAAGGACAAAATATGACAGTAGAAGTGAGGTTGCACATGCTCGACGGCGCCCAAGATACAATTTATGTAATTGAACGAAGGAATATTTGGACGACAGATGTGACAGAAATGCGGCCTTGATACCGTGCGCTATCATGCGCCGACACAATTGATAGCCGAAGTAGTAGGGCGCCTAAGTAAACATTGTGATCGGCATCTTGAGATGTCAGCTTGGCGAGATGAATGAATCAGCAGGAGCCATAATGCAGCAGGAGTGGAAGATGCGACGGCAACGCGATCATGTCAGATATCATCGAATGAGGACGGGTTGGAGGAGATGGGAAGCGGAGGCAGAAGTAGAACGACCAATCGGGAATTGCCGAAGCGAAAGATTGATGAGTCGATGGATGCGAAACATGATGTGATTCGCATGATGGTGCACCCCAGGAAATCCTTGAGTAGAAGGAGGTGCCGTTTTTTTCGGTGGTCAGGACGTTATCGACGTTATCATAGCAATGTACCCTGACATTGTCGAATTTGAATCTTAATTTTTATTGGTGGTGCTCTGGAAGGGGAAGAACAATAAATTCCCTGGACATATTGAGGGAATATTACGGCATAAGGTGCCGCGGCCGGATCCTTGAAGAACGGGGCATGGATGAAGCCGAGAGTGAACCTGGGTGAACGTGTTTCTTAAAGGGAGTCGTGAAGTTCAGGAGGACCCTAATAGCTTGAGATTTGTAGCAAGATATAGCCCTATAGTAGGTAGAAAATAAAAGTTGCAAGTACATAGACCGGGACGACCAAATTGAATAGCGGAGGTTAAAAAGGCCAGGCACTGCTGATGCAACAAATGTATTGGAACGAGCCAAGTTAACTAATTCTCACAAAACTCTGCTCCCCCTCTGACAAGCGTCAATATCTTCCTTATTCCTATCCTCATCATCCTTCACCTTCTTATAATATTTGCTGTCTTTTGAACTCACATTTAGCGTCTGTCCTGCACAGCAAATCGGAATTCCCGATCTCACACTTGGTCTCCCATTATCCCCTACTCAACTTCACCAGATGGCGCTTCTTCGTTCAGAATCAAATCCCTATCTCAATGACCTCGATTTTCACTCTACAAGTCCTTCAAACAAGCCTTTGAATCTCCCTGCAAATTCTCCTTTCGATTCTTACGAGTTCGGTCATCTATCTCCTCCATTTCCTCATACTCCATCGTACAATGGTTCCTATCAGAACTCCCCCTACTCTGGTCATTCAGAGCTTAGTTACGATCCAGATGGCCCAGAGGCATTTGGTCTCTTCCAGGATGATAGAAATAATGTCGTTTCTCGCGACGAATATGACCCCTCCGAGTATGATCCACCCAACTCCTCCGGTTTGCTCATGTTTCAAGGCGAATACATGTCTGACCTCGATCACAATCCACCCAATATATCACTTTCTGTAACCCATGCACCATTCGATAACCGTTCCCCAAATTCCTTCGATCATAGTTCTCCTTCCAGCAACGGGGGAGGGGATGAACCGCGCAGTCGTGCTTCTTCCGTCTCATCAAACCCTCAAATTCCCACGTCCTCTCCGCGTCTTGATATGGCTCATTCATTCGAAAATCTTCGTTTTGAGTCACCCCACTGGCAGCTCCATAAACTTCCCGGTGATCGATCCATGTCTCCCCCAAGAAAACCCCAGTCACCCCCTCAACTCTTGATTCCTGATAGCAGTCCAGCTACTCGTTCCTTGTTCCCGCAGGAACCTCCAATGATTAACGCCCCAGACGGTGATGGTGGTTTTGCATCCAGCGGCCCGCAATTACATATTGTCCCTGCTACCCCCATAAGTGGTGGGGGAGCGGCTTCACAGGCCGTCCCTTTTCAATCTACCCTGAAAACTCTCCATCAAGGCAAGTTGACTCCGTGATAGATCTTGTTTATTTCGGGAAATGCTCATTTACCTTTTTATATTTTTGTTTGCGTCTTACGTCCGTTTAGGATCAGCGCAAAAAGTACCACAGCAACAGGCTGCGACCCCCCCATGGGATCACCAACAAATTCAGCATACCGAGGTATCTCAACCACTCGGGGTGCCACAACAGGGTGCACAGCAATTTACGCACAGCCACGCTTCTCATACACAGGGGCTGTCCACTCTCGGTCCCCATCCAGATCCTACAAATACCAGCTTCCTATTCCCGGGTTCCAACCCCCGCACTCGTAGCAAATCCGATACTTCATCTTCATTGCGTCCATTATTCTGGGACTCTTCTCTCATGACCCACGACCAGCTCAGAGCCATCAACAGTTCCGCCCTCGACGACACCGGCACTGTCAACCTCAGTGACGTCCTTCCGCAGCACCAACACCAATCACAGCATCCTTCCAGCGCAGCTGCTAACCAGACATCGTTCAACAACTCCAACCATACTCAGCAGTTCAACTTCGGCGCTGCCAACCCCAACTCCAACATGAACTATCTCACTCCCGATGCCATGGCAGCTAACCTGCGCCGATCCAAGTCTGATAGCGGGCGCCCAACTCACAATCGCCTCTCACGTTCTGAGGATATCTCCCATTCCAACTCTCCCCACCTCTTCCCTCCCTCATCCCACACAGATCTCATCAACCGTCAGTACCTCTACCCCCAAGAGACCGTGCAATCCATCCGTATGCACAACCGTCGTGCATCGTCGGGCTCACGTGGTGGGGGTGACGGTAGCTGGAGTGGAGTATCATCTAACCGCCCAAGCCCGTACCCCAGTCCATCAGCCAGCCCACGTGTGCGATACGAGGATCTACCCAGCGTGTCCCTCGCTGGACGTTCTCCATCCATGCTTCGTCCAGACGCTGCCCAAGCACCCATCACGGGCATCTCCGTCACGAAGCAGACTGTGACCAGTGAGCGCACGGCTGGCGCCAGCCACCGGCGCCGCAAGCAGGATGCCAATTTCCTGTGCCCAGTACCTGGGTGTGGCAGCACGTTTACGAGGAGCTTTAATTTGAAAGGTAATTAACTTTCATATCGGTTCATGCATGATACTGATTCTCCTTAAGGCCATATGCGTTCGCACAACGAAGAGCGGCCATTCCAGTGCAAGTGGCCGGGATGTGGTAAAGGGTTCGCAAGGCAGCACGATTGCAAGCGACATGAACAGCTTCATTCGAACTATCGTCCTTTCACGTGCGATGGCTGTAATAAGACCTTCGCGCGGATGGATGCTCTGAATAGACATTGTAAGTGCTGTGCCTTCTGTATGCATCATACGTTGCTCATCGAATGTTGTATAGTGCGTTCTGAGGGTGGTGCCGATTGCCAGCGAATTCTAGACGCTGCAAAGCAAGAGTCTGATCGTGGCCCAGTACCCAAGACCGAGGAAAATGGGTGGACTAGCATGAGCGTTATGGTATAATGCTCGCTTCCACCTTCACCTTCTTGATACGCCGCAGCCCATCTAATGTCTGGCACGATCTGTCTAATCTTACATTCCCTACATTTTATCACCAAGACTGCCTACCATACTCCTGGGACGCTCTGCGGTTTCTCGTTGATTTTGCTATACTACCCTTTCGCCTTTTCGCCTCGTCATTTATCATGTTATTGATGCAACTTCGTATGCTAGTCATCGTACCTAAGTATCATTGTAGTGTGCTTGCCCCCGCTCCACCGTTATTATTCGTCCCCAGAATCTCATCTCTTGTAGCGTAGTCATCGTAGATATCGGCGGACGTCGGTCTGATCATCATGTCGTATATTTATACAATGGAACCAAAATTTGAATGATCATCTCGCTCGGGCTCCAGTTTGTTTCATTGTGGTGATGAGTCTGCCGCAGGCAGACAGGCTGTACACATACATGCCCTAGCTTGGCTAGTGGCAATCATGAACACCGCCTCGCCCGATCAAATAGCTCTGACAAAGTTCCAACGGGTACCCGAGGGCCTGCACTGCCCCGATGAAGACGCACATTTTCTAACGAACTTCATCCTTCTTTGCAGGATGGAAAACACGCATATGGAGCTGTGTGGACGCCGTTGACTCGTTCCGCGACACGGCGAACTAGCATACTAGTGCTGCACAGCCCACGTCGAGACAATGTTTCGAGGCACAATCACGTTCCAATTCCAGTGGCGTCGCTGTACTAGGTACGACTGTTTGATCATAACCATCGCGGGACCACAGGGGACCACTCTTGTCGCGGCATAAAGCCCGCGGCTACTTGCGGGATGAAACTAAGAGTGATGTCAGTCCGATCCTGTGGGGCTGTGTTAATTATGCAATTCAATATTGAGTACATGCGCGGTGAGTTCTAAGTAGGTAGGGTCGTCTATCGGTGGGCTTGGTATGTCTGTCTGTCGTATTAAGAAATCGGTGAATAGATATGGCGTGCGTCGGCGATCTCAATTGACCACTGCGCTAATAATGGTATATACTTGTATCGTTGATCGTCGCCTGCACTGGTCCCGCAGACTGCGAGAGTTCGGACTCCGGAGAGCAACGGGATCTCTGCCCGTGGCCGCACTTGAAACTCTAGGCTGGCGGCACCGCAGCATCTGTTGTATTTTATAAGTAGTAGCGTCCTATGGGGGTAACAATGTCAGCCCGGTAGCTGCTAGGCTACATGGGCGTTGACCGCTCTCGAACCAATCAACTATGTCCCATATTTTTTTGGTGAATGACATATCCAATGTGCCTATTTCGTTGACATTTCGTTGATGAGTCGCCCACGACGATCCTTTCGGGTTTCCTATAGAATCACAGTGCAATGGCTAAAGGTGGTTTTGGGAGGACTCGGGGATTCCCCGGGCACCGCAAAGGGGGCATTTGAGGATGGCAGTCTGCCGCAGTCATGTTAGAATGAAGTGAGGCCGAACTGAAGCCAAGAGTTACCACATAGCCCGCCCAGACGTTTTGGGAGGTGGTACTGACACATCACCGAGATGACCTCGGCGTAAATCTTTTTCCGGGGTATAGTCTCCAACAACGAGGGAGACGTAAGTGATTCCAAATACGAGAAAGTTGGGGAAGACCGGCGACATGAGAAAGTCTGGGCGAGAGTGCCCCTGTGCCTCCGCGATAGTGTTCGAGTGATATCCTGACATATCGGAGATAATGATATATTTGCGTGACGTCGATACTCGCGGAAAGGTGATGTCGAGAATTGACTGGACAAACGCCTCCAGATTGACGATCAGTATATTTTGTCCGGAGTATAGTCTCAAAGATGAAGTCCCAACAGGTGTGAGCGATCCCAAAGACCAACAGAAATCATGAATACCTAAGAAAATCTTGGCTAGAGGGGCCCCTGAGTGCTCCCGCGATGGTGATTGGGTGATTCGACGGCGTTTAAAGTGGTTTTCTGCGATGTCGACAGCGTGCAGAAAGGTGATGTCAAAAACGACTGACAGGTAGGCCCCGATAGGCTCGGCGCCGACGTTTGCGTCAGAACCGTAAGCGCCTAACGTTAGGAGTATGTACAATTGAATGATTAAAAAAAATGAAGTTGTAAAGTCAAGCGACGGGAAGATACTAGATAACAATCCGAGTCAGTTTGCGAACCATGACAGTCAACTAAATGCTATTATCACCATTCGGCTTGCGATAACAATGTTCGGAGGCCGCATTCTCGACCCCTTGACTTAGTACACCATATGGTCAATCTCGACCGCTGTGGCCCCGAACTGACCTAGGAGGTACCGAATTATCGAACGGGTAGAAGTAGAATACCGACCAGTTGACTTAACTCCTGTGAGTTAAAGCTCCATCATCTGGTCGGAAGTATCATGATCCTACGGATCAGGGCGCCCTCAAGCTACTGACCTAGGAGTTACCGAGCTATCGAACGGTAGAAGCAGAATACTGACCAGATAAGTAGCTCCTGTAAATAAGATCCAGCCTAGAATACCCACCAGATAACTCCAGTAGATTACCTCCTGCGGATCAAGACGCCTTCAAGCTAAACGGTATCATGCATCGAAATCAAACCGATAGTATACCAAGCTCCCGCCGGCGCAGTAGCTAGACTATGAATGGACTATGGACTAGTAATGTTCGTGTCGTGAAGGCAATCAACTTCAAGACTTGATTGGTAACGAAATCAGTCTCACCAAAGAATACGGATTAGACTGAGGTCTGACCTGGAGGTTGACATTGAACAAGGTCAACGTATTAACTCCTTGCAGACTACAAGTCGAGGACTCTGTATGTATATATGAGAAACAAGCGAAGAGTCCGAACAACCGCGGGGGACAAGTCAATAGCGCATGGTCCAAAAAGGCTTGGCGTGCATAGTGTGATTGACCTAAGATAGAACATGATTGTCTGAAACGCACATTCTCCCTACTTGACACATGCAACATAGCATTACGATTCACCGACGAGGAGCTAGTTGCACAGGATAAGAAGTAGTGGCGGCTTGTCGTTTAGCACGGTGTTAGGATGGCCGTCAAAGAGCCAATTGCGAGATAGTGTCGTCAAGTGGGATAGAGTGACCGGCTGAGAACGCAGGACCTGCATCGTAATAGAAGAAACGATTGTCTTCATTGGATAGGTCTAGTCATAATGCCATCTGTAACTTACCCTAACACTGGTATCCGCGACATGACGAGGTTAAGCATGGGATGATACCAATAATAAGGTAGCAATGATAGCTGCCAGTGGGAATTCAACGTCGCCCATGAAGTTGAAGGCCACCGGCTGCACCTGCCACGCTGTCAAAGTGGAAAGAAAGGATTTGGTTTGGTGGTTGAAACAAGAAAGTTGAACCAATGAATGGATCGGGGTGTTCCGATTCTTCACGATAACACTTACAGCAAAGTAAAGGTTTGGAATTGAGAATAATAGCGGCCGGCATAGGATCAAAAATACTCCCTGCATGCACGATCCATGATGACATTCCATTCATCTCTGAACAACGGGAGCGCGTCTGCTTCCGCATTTTTGAACCAAGGTCACTTTCCGTCATTCAGCGTACCTCAACTAGCAGCGTCTCCCAGGACAACAACATATCAAGCGCCCATCTTCGCATCCTCATCCACTTCTTATAATCCAGTTGGCCCACGCGCTTTCAAGGCCCCAGCTCATAAACATGCACATCATCTCCACTCTATACCTCCTAGGGAGAAATCTACCCGAACTCTCATAATCGATCATATGTTATGGGTTCATGGCCGGACCCGATTTACCCAGGCCCGTGCTGAACTTGGAATGACCGACCGAACAGGAGGTCCTTCTTCGCCTAATTACTATCATCGCGAACGCCCAGAATCCTACGAGGAAGATGATGAAGTTTTAAGTGACGGCGAAAATGTTGAAATGCTCAAGGCCAGAGAAGGTGGACCAGGCCATCCTCATAACGAGGATGAAGAGAATCGTCGGCAGAAACAGGACCTGAACCTTGCAAGGTCTCTCAGACTCCGTGCTATTGGTCTCGAGAAGGTTGTCACATCAATGCTCGACCAGCCTCCTCCTGTGCACCCTATCCTAGACGATGTTCTAACTACCCCACCCACATCCCCACAACGCCCAGAATCGCACCAGTCACCCCAGCGTGCTAACTCTCACCCGCACACTCTACCGAATGGTGTTCGTTTACGGTTGGCGTTGGGTACTGTCATCAATGATTTATTCGCGCGTCAAGCGCCTACCTCTCCATACCGACACCATCACCATCCTCCACCAATTATCGTTTCTAGTAATGGTTCAGATCAAGCGTCTTCAAATGGTTTAAGTCCAGGAAACTCTCCTGCAATGCAAAAGGCGTCACCAGTGTCCGGGAGAGGAAGTAGCATGTCCTCATTGCCAGGAGCTACTGGTAGTCTCCCTCCCTCAGTCGTCTTGCTTTCTCAGGTATCAGCTGCGGCTCTTCCTCAGACATCCATTTTACCCATGGGTGACTTTCGTACACCACCTTCTCCGATGCACGCACCACAGATGGTGCAATCTCGTGTGAGTGCCTAATTTTAAAAAGAAGCTTATTCCATTATTGATGACTTAATCTTAAAGAACCGAAGGTCAAAGTTCATGCCCAGCAACCGTGTATACACTATGTACATGCAAGGCGCTGATCCCTCCACCGCCAATTCGCCTCCCGGCTTGCGGTGCCCACGACATCTTCATACTGGATGTGAAATCTGCGTCGAAGCTAAACAATCCGTCAAAGCACCATGCGGGTCCGGTCGAGCGCGCGCAACTTCAGCCTCAAACGGCCCCAGAAGCTTTGGAAACTGGGAAGGTGGACTGGGTGGCTCGGGTGGAAGTATGGGTGGTAGTGGAGGTGGTATTGCTGGCTGGCAAGATGGCCCCGGTATTGGATCGGGGTTGGCTCAGCCGGGTGTGAATGGCAGTGCGCTACGCCGGAAGTCGAAGTGGTTCATGGCTGATGACGGGGAACAGTCAGGTGCTGGCATTGGGAACACTCGGCTTTCAGAGCTTATTCCACGCTTCTTGAGGCTTTCTGCCCTTGTCGCAATGGAACTTGGAGAAGAGCTGGGCGATGATGATTATGAAACCGACTGGCAACGGGAAAGATCGGGTACAGAAATGTCTGCCCAGATGCCGACGTCGCCTAGGTCTTTATCTCAAAGATCTCAAACCGCCGGGGCGCCTCCTTTACGACCTTCACGAGAATGGTACATGCTCCTAGCAGGTTTGCTTGCTCGTGCTACCTTGGAGGGTTATCTCATTGGAGGGTGGTGGGGTCTGGAGGCTGTTGAATGCCTTCTATCAGTTGGTTTGGGCATCAGTGACGACGGGTTTGGCTATCTGGGTCAAGTCGATCAACCGGACGACGCAGACTCTGCATTCGAATGGTTTGAACCAGATGACTTGCCCAGTCTGAAAGAAGCAACAAGAATCATGTTTCCTGCACTGCGAGCCGCACGAAACGGCACGCCCATCCGAAGAGAGGCCGCCGAAGCTGAATTTGAAGCTGAAATGGATGAGCGCCTCAGAAGGGTGAGATTTTGCTTCATCTTAGTGAAACGTTCCTTTCGAGATGATGGCTGATGCCCATTTTCTGCTTTAGTTCTATACCATACCGCCTTTAACGCCAGATCTATCGACACACATGGAAGATCTGGCATGGCACTACCCTGCCGAGCCTGTTGAGAGGGCAGCATTACGCTTCTGCGAAGCAATCGCGAAGTGGCGTGGTAAACCTGAACTTGAAACCGTACGTCCTTCTTCATTTATCTCAAACACTGTCGCTGATATCGTCTAGTACAAAAAGAAACAGCCGAAAGATGTAGTCACTTCAGGAGGATCCACTATGACTATTGATACTCTCGTACATTCCAATCCAACCAGTCCCACGATGGGGTACTCGGGTCAAGCATCGAGGTCACAAAGGCCTCTCATCGAAAAATACTTCATTGTACCACCCTCGTATATGGGAAGGAACAAGCGCAGGAGGTCGCTTGATGAAGCAGGACCGTCTAACAAGAGAACCCATGGATGATGGGGCAGACACTTGTATCATAATCATAACTATCGATTGTTTGCTTCATTTGTTCGCTGTGTCGTGATAGTACTTATCAGTTTGTCTGTACAGTATCGTTATTCTGTTTTGTTATGGCTTAACTCATTTCAGCGAGGCCATGGATTTATTCAGAGCTCAAATCCAGATGCCCGTTGTTCGCGCTCCATAATTATGCATCTTTCTGCGTCCATGCTGACATTGCTGGATGAAGTACGTTTCAGCATCTTTGGTCTGATGTGGATCACCCGACCCAGTCTGTGTTGCTAGAAGGCTAGCTCTTTGTTGGCCCAAGTATGTAGTTCAACTTCCTTATTTTGTCCACTGATTGGTCGAGTTCTAAGTTAGGAGTCATTTCATAACGGCGGAACCAAACGTCCTTTGTGGACATGGCTTATCGTAGAGTGCATTTTTTTTGAACCGTCAGATGGATGGCACCTTCTCTGCCCTTCCTTGATGACGATTTGGGCCATATCTCTGCATTACTTTTTTGACCTCTCCATCTTGGTCGAGCGGTACATCAAGAGGAAGAGAGAGAATCCAGCAGGTCTAGCTTTTCCCCTGGGCCCCCGCGACTTCCTATCGTTGGAAACTTGTTCGGTATCATGGACTTAGGGGCCCAGTGGCTGGCGCAGAAAATACGGTTTGTCAAGCTCTTGGCCGATGAATAACGCTTTTACTATCGAATGACAGGCGACCTCCTCTACGTCGAGATACTCGGTCAGAAGATGTTGTCATCAACTCGGAGCAGATTGTGCAGGAGCTTCTCGATAAGCGATCTCAGAATTATTCCGATCTATTTTTTTTTCGTTTGTCTAAGTGTAGGTGATAATCATGTCGCTGCAGGAGGGGCGGGAGCTTCAATGTTTCTACTCAGTGTACCGTTTGTGTCCTGATCATGTGAACCGCTAACACATGGAGAAAGTTAGTCGATTGTTCATGAATCACATCGTCTTGACTCATTACGCTTGCGCATCACAGGCATAGAACAGCCATGCATCAAGCATCAAGTCCCCAAACCATGCTTTCGTATCGGGGCATCCAGCTTAGCAAGTTTTACCAGATGATTCGTAACATCTTAGCTGTCCCACAGGAATCAAGAAATGGAAGTTCACCTGCGAACGTGAGTATCTTCGAATTCAGCGGTTTCTTCATTTTGAAAATATATGATCAAACCTAAAAATTCACGACGTTAACGATCATGCAAGTCGTGTACGGTTAGGAAATGGCTCCGCGGAACGAATTATTTGCTTCCATCGCTGATCGGGCTAGCGAGATGCTTACAAATTCGTTATTTCCTGGCGCCACATTGGCTATGTGTATGACGTTTATATTCTGTGCATGCGATTACGGCTCATTTAGTATGCAGTCCAACACTTGCCGGAATATACCCAGGAGCAGGGTTCAAAAAGTAAGTCTTGCGGAGGGTGATCGATGCTAATGAGAAGTTAAAATTTGCGAGGTATGCTTGACGGTGCCGAAAGCTTACGCGGGGGACAGGCGATTATATAAGTATGTACAGAAAACGATGGTACGCCTTATCCTCTCTGTGACATTGAGTAATCTGTTCATCACTCGGGGTCGATGACACAGCTCTGCATTCGATGGTATCCAAGATGATTGAAACGAAGGAGGAGGAAGCCTTGATTAAATCAGTAGCAGGTACAACATACGCAGGCGTGTTTTCATGTTTCATGTTCTACAGCAAGAATGCTGACGGCAATACTACATAGCCGCTGCTGCGCATTGTAACCATCTAATTGCGTGGTTCATCTCGCTGATATCCCTCCAGTAATCCTCGGCTTTGTCGGCTTTCGTGATGGCAATGATCATGTTCCCTGAAATGCACATGACAGCTCAAAAACGGATGTTTCATACCTAAAGGTGACTCAGGGGTTAATCCGTAAGACCCTACCTCTTGTTGACTCTGCGCTGTCAGACACGATTACCTTTGTCACTGTATGGTAATTAAAGCGTCATGCCTCCGTTGATGATCTTCTAGGGCGATGACACACAACGAAAGGATGTACCATGAATCCTCTAGGTTCATACCTGAGCGTTTCATGGAACACTTTCGGACAACCTTGGACAGCAACAATTCGGATTTGGAAAGCGACATCATGTCAGTTAAAAGACTGTAAGCTCACCAAGACTCAGGATCTGTGTTGGGGAGTATCTCGCTGGGGCGTCAGATTGAATCGCTATGAGGTCTGTTCTTGAGGTGTTCGACGTGAAGAATTCGGAGTTCGGGCGCGAAATCGATGGAATCCCTCAGTACACGCCAGGTGTGATCATGTATGTCGTTTCAGCTTATTGCGTGTCACTATTCTTCACTGAGTCTACTTGGAGCTGCGCACCCGAAACCCTTCTCATTCTCGATCACACCTCGGTCACCGAAGCGGCACTGGCCCAGCGTGCTGCATCTTGAAACAGCCTTTAGTTTCGTAGTCAATGAAATATAAGTGACACGGTGCAAGTGTGGAATAGAATATGTGTAGTGTCCTGATAGGACATAGGTATATATATTCGTGTCGGGAATGTCATATTAGCATCAATATAGCTCCGAAATGGCCCTAAAGTAAGATATAGTGCAAAATACTCATGAGACTCGTGAAGCGCGTTCATTATATCCTAGGAACTGATAAGCATCAATTCTGAAGTAGGCTAGCGTGTCGCTCACCATCTTGGTCGAATCTGTTGTTCAGGATAGAGATGCATCAGCATTTGGTCAGTCCGGTATTCCGACTCTATCTTAGATTGCGAAGGGCGATGACCCGAATATGATGGTGTATACGTTCGCGGTCTCCTGTTTTCCGTGCCTCTCGTAGGGGGAAGAGCTTGCGCGATGCCAAGTCGGTTCTGCTCATCTGGTATCTTCCTGCTAACCAGGCTCATCACTCCCCGGCGCTCAGGCCGCCTCAGCTCTGATAGCTTGCGCTTCCTCTGTTCCTCCTCAGCCGATCTACGAGCCATGGCCATCTCTTGTAGATAGTGCTCCGTCTCACGCGCTCGGGTGGATGAAATCTTGTATGTACCCTCGCAGTAGAACCCTCCGGGGACGCCGCGGCATTGGTAAACACCCTTGACGGTTGCCGGGTTGTTAGCGTAGTGGCAGTCTCGTTGACTACACTTGTTGTGGAATGGCGATGGCCATCCAGGAGGAAGCGCAGATGGTTTGGGTTTCTTCGTAACTATATCGGTCAGACTGTTAGTGGCTGGGAAAACGAAGCGTGTAACAAGTACTGACAGAACATCATGACGGGAGTCGTTAGTGCTTACTGGTATACAGAGAGAAAAAGTTAAGGGGGACAGAGAACCAAAGCGCTTATGAGAGCCAGGACTCATGTCAATTACCCGCGGGACCTCGACCCGGACACGCATTCACTTCGTGTTTGGAGTAGTAAGTACGGAGCGGTGCTTTGCTGACTGACGGCATGCGAGTCCCGTCCACGCCGCCGTTACGTGGTGATCCGTGCTGGCCCACTGTTTCTGAATCGCCGAAGAGGCAAGCCATACGTTACCAAAGGAACCTCTAGGAAGTGCCGTCCGTTGCTGCTGTACTAGTGACAATGCGACAGCAAAACGGTCTCGTGCTGTTGGGCTTGGCGAGCCTCGGGAGATGTCGAATGAATGACACGTCTCAACTCAAATAGGTGTGCTATGACGGCATCTTTTGCCAAGAGGGGCTAGTGACCGACTTGGTGAGCACAGGTCGTGACTCATCCTCTCACATAATTACTTACCTGCACAAACTGGATGAATTTCGCGTGAAGCTTTAGTGCTGAAGCGAGTGCTCCATTTGTAAGTGGAACAGGACCTGAGAGATCCTCTAACAGACTATACTAAAAAAAGGGGTGCGTCTCACCGTTCTCACCAGGCTCATGCATGCGCGTGTGCCACTGTAGGTAAAATGTGTTGTGGCATGAATTAGCATCATATTGCCTCACCAGGCTCCTAATGAAGTGCACGCCTAGCCTAGGCTTTCGAAAACCCGACGGTCGGAACTTCGGGCATTTGTAGTGCTGGGTAAGCATTCATTACACAGCCTCGGTTCAACGGGGGTCCATTCAATTTCAATGAATCATTAATGGACCTCGCAGCAGGCCCGTATGGGCGCGAACTGAGTTGTTTTGGGGGGGAAACTTCAACGAGGCCGCCATTGATGATCGAAGATGCGGCTGTTTAGCGCGTTGCCTCGATATGTGTTTTGTTTCACGGCATAAGGCGGAGGTGAACCCCTAAATGCGTCTTGCCCAATGCGCGGTTAGGGTAAAATGCACATTACGCCAGCCTTGGCCCAGGCCTTGTCGCGAAAGCCTCCGAGTTAGTGTCACGTGTTAGCTTCGAGGTCTGTCTGTTGTTTGGCAAAAGCTTCTGAAATAAACAAACCACTTGCATCCTTGACCACCACCGACCAGGAGTAACAGCTCTCATGGGTCTCAAGCGGCCTGCAGAGGATGATCCTTCATCTCATGGAAAGGTGGCTAGAGCCAAAATAGACAGCAGTTGTACTCTCACCTTTCCGAGCCTTTCACATCCAGCCTCGCATCCACCCGCGTTTCAGCGTCCTAGTCAGCTTCTCACGTTTTCGTATTCACCCTCTCGTGTTTTACAATTTGATGACTCTGCATTGCGCTATTTCGTCGATCCACCACGTGGTGCGGATCTCAATCATGGTTACGCAGACTGGATACGACGCCCAGAAGAACGTGGACGCATTGATGGTTTATTGAGCGCATGGTCACGGTTCAAGAAAAGTATCAAAGGGCAGAATCCGGAGATTGGAGTGATAAGCTGGAGAGGGGTTATGACCAAGTGAGATGTTATTCCATTCACTGTATGATCTTTGTTTACCTGGGGAATGATTTTGGTGAGGGAGAATATTGACGGCACCTTACGAAGAGCGAGATTCTTGGGAGCTCAACGTGATGTGTGTCGATGGTACTATGTACTTTGAGGAACATCTCTCAGATGCAAAGCTAAAGGAAAAGTGAAGCATTTTCCGATCTTACATGTGCGTCTTGCTCACACTGAGGAAGGAGCGACCTGGAACCTCGGCATCGACTTCAGTCTTACTATGGGTATTCCTTTGAATCGTATTGCACCTCGACAACTCCAAATGGACATGAACAACACGCCTCCGGTTCCTCGAGCGCTATTGGTTGGGGCGGCGATGTTGATACCAATGTTCAATGGTGTAGTGTTGTTAAAACCAAGTTGGGCGATACACGGATCATCATTGGCGGAGAAGTGGACTGCGTTCGAGGTATGTGGCTCAGTTTACGTCAACAAATAGGGAGACATTATTCGTTGCAGGAAAATATGCGGGAAATACTGACAACTTCGTGGAACTCAAAACTTCACTATCAATCCGTGGCCCGCAAGACGAAGCTAAGTTCGAAAAGTAAGTAGCATCTGCATTTCAGCCCCCTAAACTCCCTGAAGCTACGCGACAGAAAGCTTTTGAAATTCTATTTTCAGTCATTTCTGCTAGGAGTTCCGGTATGCAAAGCATGATACTGGAATAGTACTTTCTTATACACTGCATTACAGGAGGTCTTTGTTGGATTTAGGAAGCCAACAGGATACTTGACGACTACGCAAGTCTTCCAGACTGTACAGATACCTCGCCTAGTTCGGGGAAAGCCTGGCGCCTGGGATCCCAACGTCTGTCTAGCATGGGGCGACCAATTTTTATCTTTCCTGAAGAACACCATTAGAGGTGGCTCGAAGGGTGATGTCTGGCGTATCAAATTCATGCCAAAGACAGGGATCTCCGCTGTTTTGCTAGACGACATAGACGTTAGGGACGTCGAAGGAGGGGAAGATCGCGTGGGACTGCTTCCGGGATGGTATTGGGAAGAAATGAGTGGCGCTGTCGCGAATGACTCCGAAGCTACAGCCCAAACAAGGAGTGAAGGAACCTCGTCCAAGGTAGGCACGGCCCTAGTGCCTTCTGGATGGAAGATATGAACCAATATGGGCGTTCATGCGTTCATATGCTCATCTGATCGAAAATGATAACTGCCAGCTTAGGCCTAGGCTACAGCTATTCCTGCGAGACGTCTTTTAGACCCGCGTGAAATCCGGTTATCTTGCCGACAGCAGACTGTATCCTGTGACCTCAATCTTGCATCATCCCTATGTCATGCAGGCCATCGATCCCACCGATCAAACATGGACTACCTTAACTGCCTCGCCTTCCACTACGCGCTCCCGACCGACGTAAAGGAAAGTGTAGATGAGGTCTTTTCATCGAATTTCGTGAACAATATTTCTGTGAATTCTGAACCAATATTGGCTATTTGCGCCAAATTTGCGCGTAAAAACAGGCACAAACCGGCATGCGGGTAAATCAACCCGTGGGAATACGGATGAATAAGGCTAGCGCGTCGTCGCGCGTGCTTCATTCCTTAACGCGCTCCTCGACGTCCCACACAACGACGAACTTCCTCTCCTGGTCGTCTGTAACGGTCCCCAGGTCTTACCGCTGACTGCCAAAACGGTCTTGCTGTGATATATTGTGCTTTATTCTGTATATAATCGCTGGAAACTCCCAACGACGCGCTCCTTATGGCGACTCCGTCGTCTTCGGTGACTTCAGCGTCTCCACCAACGACCTACCTACAGCCCTACAGCCCTTCTACATCGATGGATGTGGATCCAGTAGAGAAGGAGGATAGGCTGAAAGCTATCCAGAAAGTCATGGCGAGTACGGAGCTTTCGATGGTGAGTTATTTCATTTCAGACTGAGCACCCTGCGTTGGACGCGTTGGCGAGCAGCTATTCGCGTCAGCGATGTGGAATGACACTAAGAATATCGTTCACTTTGTGGTCCTCGTATACCGGATCCTCCGCTGAGTTTGCTATCAGTGGGGCGCGGTCGTGATATAATACTAGAATACTAACATACTCCTGTCTTCCTTCCCTAGGTGACGCGCAATCTTCGCGCCCGCCTGTCATATGCCTCATACAAGGCTACACACAATATTTCTCATGTCAAACTGACTGACCTCGAGGCGAAAACCCGTGCCCTGGCTGCTGCTCCACCGCGCCTGATCGGTACCAAGCGCAAGGCCACCGCCGGCAACAACTATTACAATAACCCCGCCACGCAGGGCACAGTCGCAAGGCGTGGAGCTATGGCTCCTCCCGCTATATCTGCGACCTCTGCCTCATCCGTTCCTCGTTCCCACTATCCCACGGCTGTGACAGGTTCTAGTCCCAACGCGACTCAGAGCTTGTTTACTACCCTACTCGGACCTCCTCCGTTGAAGCAGGCGCGAACGGTCCGCAACTCGACAGACCCTCCTATCCAGGCAGCCGCTCGCTCGACTGCCGGATCTCGGCCCCGAGGATCTGAACGTGCGTCTGCTACACGCAGTATAGCAGAGAGCACCCGCGCACAGTCGCGTAGCCGCAAGGAGGGTGCGACTCGCTCCAAACCCAAACGTGCCGACAAGGGCAAGCAAAAGGCGTCCGCAGCGGACCCAGCGGATGTGGAGAGGCAAGCTGTAGCTACTCTGACATCGCTTCTCCAGTCGCGCCCTTCCGTAGCTAGCGTGTCATCCCCACGTTCCACGCTCTCCGCCGCATCTGATGCGAGTTCCTTTCAGTCTTTGTCGCAATATGCACAGAGCTCTGCTCGCACGACGACAGCAGCGACTTCGCTGCTGCCATCAGCCGAGTCATCGTTTACCATGCCTCGGGCAGCCACCCCCCCTCGTAACTCAGGCGACAGCATCTATTTGACGCCTCGTGCAGATGACGAGGAGGCAGCTAATATCATGCTTTATCTACATACATCGCCATCACCCGTCCGTCCTACAACCATCCGGGACAGAGATACTCGAGATCTGGCAGCCTACAGAGCCCTTGGAAGCGGTTCTGCATCTCTCCTCACTAAGGGGAAGATCCTTTTTTCAGGCCAAGACACTAGAAGCTCGCTGAGGTCAGAGCGCAGCTTTACCTCGGAAACTTTATCCTCTAGCCAAGACAGTACGCAGCCTTTGAGCCAGCCAATGCGATTGGATACCGCTTCCTCCGGATCTCTCGCACATGCGCCACCTTTAGAGCCAACAATTATTCCACCCACCCCAACTTTAGGTGCTGAATCCTCTCCGCTGTTACCATCTCCACCATCACCACCTAGGCACAATGACACCTTCAATGGCTATTCGGGTTCGCCATCAAACAGTCTTCAAGCCCCACCCACTCCGGGCAATGTCCCTTTCAATCTCAACGACTTTATCAACGTTTCTCCTTCCCCTGCCGTTACGTCCGTGCCGCGCGCAGCAGTATCTCTCAAATCTGGTCTGAGTGCTAACCTGCGTGCGGACGTCGGCAGAAAGCTTTTTGAAGAAGAGCAGCAGCGGCAGCACTACCAAAGCACTCATGGTGCCGTCGGTGGTTTCATTGATAGCATCCATCATGATAGAGGCGGCGTCCTTGGTGCTAGCATCGACCTCGCAAGCAGCTGATTTATCTTTCCGATCCTCGTCGATTGATTGGTTCCCTCACGTCTAATGCACTTTTCATGACACATTCATTCTTCATCAATCATGCGGAATCCCTGTTGTATCAACATGAAGAACAGAATCTCTTGTATCTACCACTCGACCCGGCTGGACGACGTCGCTGCAACCTATCCGACTTGTTGTTGGTTTTGATATTATCCACAAGGCATGGACTCATCAATATTGGGCATCAAGGTTCGAAATCAGGAAATTATCATTGCTATCTATTTTTACAGTCTTCATTTCCTCATTTACGGTTGGATCATGACCTTCTCATTGGATATGTGTCCATAATGACTTCTTTTTTGTTGTTCACTAGCCCTGCTGGGAAGCATCATAAACTCCCTGTGAATCAAGCCAGTCACCACTGGATGCACCTATTTATGTTATCGTCCATCTCTCTCCATCTCCTGTGTTGTCTCTTCTGTCTATCCCATTCATCTTTGTTCTGCGCTCTGCCGTGATAATTTACGAACACGGCCAGACCTCTTGTTTGTTTTACCATGTTTCTTACGAGCCGTGTGCCAATACCGTCTGCACCGCAATGTATAACGTTTCTAAAAACCATCTCCTCGGACTTGCTAACCGAAATGCAACGCTTGTCTTCTCCTGAGAACTTGGGACATTAATTTCAGGTGTGTTTTTTTCATTTTACGTGAGTCTTTATGCGTGACCACACGACCACGCCTCGACCGAAATCGAGAGTTGTCTTCGAGGTGAGTGTTTGAGCATGCAGAGTCTATTTCGTACCCACTAAAGTCACCGTGCTATACTTAATTTTGCAGCTGTTGAGAATATGCTGCGGTCGACATATGCTCATAAAATGGACTTATGCGGCATGCCTACATACCAGAGCAAGAGATCCCCCCTTTCAAGGGCGTCGGCGCATGTACGCAAGGGCAATGGGCCTGGATGGATTTGGTGGTGTTTCGGTGGACATCACATCATGAGTCCACCAGATCCATCGTTTTACAGTTTTATCCGGATTTACGCGCGGCGTTGATTGCCCACAACATGCTGTCACAGTGCAACCGCACATATAGCGCGGACTTGAGTTCCGACTGTTATGCAACTTGACAAGCGCTGGGCACTCAAGAGCGATCTGTCCTTGCCTCACTATTACGAAGATGTCTTTTATCCTTTGTCGAAGCTGTTTGAACCCCTAACGGTAGATCTCTTCTCATTTCATTTATTTTCTAACGACTTTAAGATCGCGACCGCGCAACAAACTGGGGCTTCCATGAGACGACGACCCTTCGAATTCGTCTGTCCGAAAAGGCAGCTGCAGACTAACCGGAGCATAAATCTTCCTTATGCCCAGTATTACAGATATGCAGTCTCTTCTAAATGGCTTATCCAGTTCGCGGAGGGACACTACCCAGAAACGTTGCCCGACCGCGATGACATAGGCTACGAGGACATTGCCATTTCGCGAGCATATGAGTTGATTTCAGCCTGGTCGGGCATCTACTATTTAGGACACAAGGATTGTTTCAATCCCAAGGGTGGCTCGGTGCCTCCGCTGTGGTTTGCTCTGTATGAAGGTGATTACGACGACGAACTCGATGACGACGCACTTGCAGCCATTCAGGTTGACACCGTTCAGGTGTTCGCTGTGTGCTCGGATAAAGAAGACGAATTTGAAGAGCGTCCTGCGCAGGAATAGGTGGACTTCATGACAAAGTTGATCGGGCACGCACCGCAATGGTGGGCGAGTTGTGGGTATGCAGATTGAGCACGAATGGCGGCAGGTTGGGGCGAGCCGCGTCGTCGAGCTTCCTAGGTTCGATTGTGTGCTGTATCACTTACATGCACCAGGTCTCAATCATCATGGTACGATACGTAAGTAGTACGGACTATATTGAATCAACGAGATATACATCCTGGTAATCAGTGACGGTGGTCCACGTTTGGTAACTTAACCTCGTCCCTGACCGCTATTATCCCAGCTTCATTGCGGTTGCATATCGTGCAGAAGATGGAGACTTCATGACTTCACGGCGGGGTTGGGCTGGCATTGTTTGCTCGAGGGTAGTATGACACATGAAGAATGGGCAACATGTTTGATTGTGTAAAATCAGTCGCTTTTAGAATAAATGATTTATATTTACATTACACTGCGTTCTATGTAGGAATGATATACCAGCATTGGGGACTAGATAGGATGGTATCATTTTTTGAGGTATTTGCGAGAGCATTGCTTCTTGTGTACATCTTTCCAGTGTGCCTTGAGAGTATGCTCGTCAGTAACAAGACTCGCAAGATGCCTCAATCATACCTTCTGGTGTTCGGGAGAGCAATACCTAGACAACATCATGTCAGCAACGCATCATCCTAGTGCATTCAGAAACACTTACAAAATGGCCCTGCAACCACTACACGTCTTGAGATCCTGGCCACCAGGCTTTCCACAAGCAGCACATGCCGACTGGCTTCTTTTATCCTTCGTGCTGGACGTGGTCTCCTGCCAATATCCGTGGTTCTCGTGGTCCCAATTCGAAAATTTGTGCCGCGATGAAATGCTCTTACTTGTCATCCGGAAGGTAATCATATCCAACCTAGAGCCCTGGTGTGAGAATCTCCAAGCATGATTTCCTGGGTAGACTTGCCTGGTTGATATGCATTATGTCTGTTGCGTTGGCATCCTACACACTCAATCAGAGATGGACTATGGTTTGAAAAACGGCTCAGTTTACCTCCGGACCAAATAGAGCGCCGTCTCTGAGGTCCGTGAACGTGTAGCAGTGGAGGTTTCGTACCCTACAGAAAGCGATATAGTGCCAGTGAGCAAAGTGAGTTTGAACATCAAATAAGTACCAGTTCAGTACGGGCGAGAGGACCTTGTCCTGGAACACGCCGATCTTCATACCAGCTGAGAGGCGCACCCGGCGCCATATGCGAGGGTCACCATTGGCATCTTCTAATAACCTTAGAAGAGTATGTCAGCGGGCGGGACATCATATTGATATGAGGAGCATACTTCAAGTGTATCTTGATTACAATATCCTTCTTGTCAAGATCTGCAAGATCAAGTTTTCTAAGCTGCTCGCGCTGCGAAGACGATAGCAAGTCAGGGACAAACGGAGCCATATATGAGCGTATCTACCTTACGATCCTTTAGAACATCTAGAAATTGCTTTTCAGGCCAGGGTTTTCCACCGTGGTTGTCGTACGACATTTGGTGCGTCCATCTGAAGGCAGATCAGCAAGAGAATTAAGATAATCTTTACATATACTGACGGTTCTATACATCATTTGGACTCCTTCGACTGATTTGAAGAGTCAGGATATAACGTCTAGTAAACTCAGAGGAGTTGCTCACAGTCCCATATATTATCCTTGCAGTACTGTACATGGTCAATGCAACTGATTCGGAAGGATTGACAGGCGATGCACATACCGGAAATAGGCCCCACGTTTGAATCTGCCCATGGGGCCCCGGTTTTGGCTTGAACGTGCGAGGATCTTGACAGTAGTATATTTAGGACTCGTCCTAAAACACTTTGCTGCAACCACTCACCCTCGAAGAAAATCTCTGGCATGCCTTCGCCAATATCTCCAGGGAGAAACTTTACGAATTTTGGTTTGCGTGTGGGACGCGTTGTAGAGCGAGGAACATCGTCATCGATGGACGACAATGTTGCAAAAAGTTTTGCGAAATCCATGGTTGCTCCTCAACAAGCGTAGCAAGCAGAGTGGGCCAGGCAACTTGCATGCGGCATAATACATATGTAACACCCAAAAAGGCATATCACTTACGCCGCTTCGAAGAAGCACGATTCACGAACAAGTGTGGTTACTGCTTCTCGAGTCTCGACGCCACCACGTTGGAAGTAGATTAGCGCTGACCGATCGACAGGTGACCCTTCCAGTACAATACACAACCTGTGCCCCTACTCGAAAATTATAATTTCTTAACTCACAATTATTATAGCGTTTAACCACCGATGTCTTGATATCTTGATAAGTCGTTTAATAATGCAATATATGTCGTGGAGCCACAGGGATAAACAAAGGACAAAGTCTGTCAAACAGTATCCCCAGATAAAAGGACTGCCGCGAGCTTGTGGTTCACCAGTGCATCAACCACCCGCTCTCTAATCACTGTCTATTATCACTCCTCATTGATTTTACAATGTCTAGCAAAGACAAATCCTCTGGCTACACGTACACCGGCCATGGTACCAACGACCAAGTAAGCGCCTGTCTTGTGAGTTAGGGGTGGTGATTGACATGATCCAAAGGGCAACCACTACTGCTCGCGCGACTACGGTACCAGCGGTACTGGATACCACTATTCCAACACGTGCGTTTGGATTGAGCGATTATTGACCAGTGGCGCTGATTATATGGCAGGGACGGGAGTTACTACTACAACAACCCGAACGGGTCCACTTACTATAACAGTGGTGCAGGGTATTCTCAGTACACTTCTCCCAGCGGAGACACCCGTAGCTCCCACAGTTCCTCCAAGTGATTATAGGTGGGCTATGTCGTTTGATAATGCACAACTTGATTTATGACATGGCTTATTAGGTTCTTTCTAAGTTTCGAATAAATCCAGAATATCTTCCATGTTTTCTTGTCACCCTTAGTTTGCTTGGTGTCGTTACTTTGGCGAATGTTAGTGATGCATGAATCCATGTTCTGTTTTGATTCGCGCTTGACATGGTGATCACTACCGGAATCATACTGGTGATTATCGAGGAATTCGGCGTCGCTCCAGAACAGAAGCACAATCTTGTCGACTCGAGCTCAGATACCATTGTTAGGCTGATGAAATTTCCGTTCTCACTCCCTCGCTGCGTTGTATGAGTAACGGCTTCGACCGGCCTCTCTGAGAGACACGTAACTCAGAGAACATCATAAGTTAGGACAAGCATGGAAACCCCGTTCTACCCCAGTTTTACCCCGATCAAACCTTACACGATCACTATCTATTTTTGACTTCTCAGTTTCTCGCTCCAACCTCGCTCTCTCACATTTTGGTAGATTTTGGTTCACCAAAAAAACGCCCTTACCATTTTGAAACGGGCTTCGTGATTATCGCCACTGGCTGGCGATATCAGCATGGCCTACTCATCTTGTTTCGCAGCTTCCAAGTCGAGGTGATGGAAACCGGCGGAAATAACACCGTTCGTATGGGAAAACGCGGTTTACGTAAGTGCACGTGCCAGATAAGACGCGTCGCGTTATAACCTCTAATAGTGAGTCAAGAGAGGTCAGGAGACTCATCTGCCGGCATGGTCTGAGTCACCCCATTATAAAAGCGCATAGTGCAAGCATCCTGGCCCAGCCATTTCCTTCCTGAAACCACCATCACCCCATCAACGAATTCCCCAACCTAATACTCATACTCTGAGTTCAAACTATGACGCAACGTGGCAAATCCACTATTACCGGGCACGGTACCAACAAGCAGGTAGGCGCTCAGTGTTCTTCGGTACGCGTCAGATAACATCACTGTTAGGGTAATCACTGGTGTACGCGCGATTATGGGAGTTGCGGTACCGGATTTCATTACTCTAACACGTTTGTCCGTCTCACTTGTAGAATAACTCGGTCCTCACGCGTTTTCTTTCAGAGACGACTCGTATTACTATAAGAATCCTGACGGGTCTACGGTCCACGTCGACAAGTTTGGACAGAAAACTTTGACAACCCCGGATGGCCGTGTCATCAAACTCCAGAAGTGATTCAGGCGTCTAGAGAGGTGTGTCCCTGTGTGTGATCTTTCCAGACACCTCAAAGCCCTTTTGCCCAAAGTTTCTATCATTTCACTTTTTATCTCCAAGTTGCGGACTTGTAAGGCAGAGAGCGGCAGTCACGGTTGCGTATCACGTAATGTAAATCAATGTAAATGCAGCGCAGGTGATTTAAGACTCGTGTGTTTTCCGGCCAGTAATAAGATCGCAGTTGGTAGTCAGTCCACAATGCACAAATTATGACCTTCGGACTTTGTATGGTCGTTTTTCAAGTAGCCACATCTCTCTTGGAGAATCAACTTCTCGCAACGATATCAATCAGCCTTATAGATTAGTAATAGAACTACTTCCCGATCTGTAGTACTTTATAGCGTAGTCAGCCAATTAAAATCGTTCATCGGCAACTGCCGCGAGCCCTTTATAAGCCTTTTAGGGGTTCCGCCCCTTGTAACCTGAACATTCTAATTTCTCCAGGCTGAGACTCAACACTCGATTGTAACAGGCCTAGGATACACTTCCACATCCTTGACTTTTCCTCGAAAGTAAGTTAGTTTGTCATACTTCGTGCCCCTCATAAATGAAGTTCAACCTGACGCTATCGGCAGGCATGGGCACGCGCGGGTACCGTGTGTACCACTATCGCAATATGTATTTCCCTTACTACCACCATCTTGATTCTTATCCGCATGGTCTTGGCGTAAAAATACTCAATTCTATGCGGTCGCCCCACGCCATCACAAGTCAGAAACAGGAGTTGAAAGAGATATTTGACGAGTGGGACGGCAGTTCGGATTCTGAATGGGACCTGGACGAAAATCACATGGCGTCCACTGGAATTACCAGCAAGCGGCCAAAATATGGCATCGTTGACGCGGAGTGGATCTACGAGATCGACCTTGATCACAATATCTTCCACGTAAACGGGATACCTTTCTACTCCTTGGAATGTCTTCCAGATGACGATGATTTCCTCGAACATATCTCTGAAGACCATTACGAAAAGCTAGCTTGTGCCCCGGGTTGCCCCCCTCAGTACAAGTACAAGAGGCCAATACCGCCAGTTGTAGGCGATTCTGACCTCGCCACGTACCAATCTTTGGTGTGCACGGGCCCTCGCGCGGATTTGAGCGACCTGCTCGCCACCAGTCACATCTTAACTCCAAACGAACAGGTTCGGGTCTCACTGTTAGAGATGATGATTGGGCAGTGCATAATTCTCCTAGACTTCGTGACTGCTGCCGAGTTGATCTACGAACTCGACATATCTCATCACACTCGACTCGCGGACGAGAATTGGTCGGCTGCATGCTCCATGGCCAACTTGGCATTTGTTCCTCAGATATTCGATGGGTCATCCGGGTTCGTTCACCATCTCCAGCTGAGTAGAAAGGAGTTCACATGGGTTCGCGAAGACACTGTTGTTTGCATCGCAACACATCTAGACGACGAGCGATGCCTACAGGCCTCCATATCACGCCTGATCAATGCAATTTTAGAGCAGCAGGATGTTCCTGGTGATTACTTTGGAGTTGCGTTCTCCGTTGCCCATTGTGCAATCATCAAAGTTGTGAAACACGCCCACACAACGACGTTTAGTCATACGGCTGCCCTCCAATTTGTACCATCACCCTATGCAGATTCCCCTTCTACGCCGGGCATCACTGCCCTTGCCCGTCTTGGCTATCGCGTGGACCCCGCAATATTTGTGCGTGCTACTGAGATTTGCCGTTGGCGCAGGGGTATGAAGTCAGACAAATGGCGCAGTGATCACAACCAGTCGTTCGCTGAGGGAGCTAACGATGCACCACCCAGCGTCAGCTGTGCAGTGCTGCCTCCTGAACTTTGGCAAGAGATCGCTCTTTATCTCGGTCTCCAAGACATCCTCTCCCTTGGGTTGGTTTCAAAGCTATGCCGTGAAGCAGCCTCGACGACACTCCGCTATCCCCACGTCTGTGGTCATCGCCTGGTTGCTGTTTCCAAAGAGATGCCAGAGTGTCTGCTAAAATATCGCCGCTTTCTCTATGCTGCATCTTTTTCTACTGCACAAGTCTCTGGCATTCCTGCTCCTGTGGTTTTCGGGTTTCGTCCTGGGGTGACATTTAACATTCCATTTAGTGACAGTATTTTATCGAGCCGCGTTTACTAACTTGATGTCGTGGAGGAAAACTGCGTTGAAGAAGAAGCTTGTGGCGTTTAATACGACTTGGGAGCTTCCATATTGCAGATTCGGGAGGGTTCCCTGCCAGTCAGCATGTCTTCGCAGTTGTTAATTTTTTGACGTTCCGTGGTCGAAGCATGAGTCAATTTGGCACTAGTGTACTACACTACATCATGTCATGGTACTTTCCGTAGTTCTCTGTCGTGAGCTGTGCTACCAAGGTGTTGCGAGAAAACAAGGGAAAGCGAATGTTTTGTGATTAAGAACTGATGCTCCTTCATTTCAATAATTATATATTTACAGACATATAGCAATGTAGTTAAAACATATGGTATCAAGAATTTCTATGGACATCAACATCGTGACAGATGTAGTTTGGATGTAGTGTAACGTATGCTATCAACGATTTTGATGGTGCCAACATGAACATCATGTCCAGAATCATGTTCATAGCAGCCTGGTGCTCAGCACAGCGGCACCGACAACAAAAACGAGCGAAAGCGAACCCCTCAAGCCTGCAGCAGTGTTCTCTTTACTCGTACTCCCAAGCTCCCACGTGGCTCCCGACATCCCGTTCGAGGTGGCCAGCACACTCGGATCGACGGTCGCCGTGTTCACTGTCTTCGTCACCATCGTGGTAGGGAACGTCTGGGTCGGGGGGTTCCCTGACTCTCCATAAGCATCGGAGGAGAGGAATACGAGTGCGACGCCAGGGGCGGGGACGGTCACTTGACATGTATTGGACGACTGATCGCAGTCGATCGTCTGCACGCTTTCTGAGCCTTTTAGACGGCCATCAGACTGGAAGGTTGCGCCAAAGTTCTGAAAAGAATATAAGTACATTGAAAATCGCGTTGGTGAACAACGCACCTGGCCTGCCCATGTAATGTTGTACTTCTCAGACACGGAAGGCGCAGCCAAATATCTAAGATAGCAAGCAGTTTAGCGGGGAGTGTGGTTGCATTACCATGGAACACGTACTTGACTTGTATTTGTGCAGGCGTGGCGTTGTCCTGGCCGATCGCAGAGCCGCCGATGGAAATCGTTGTTGTGTAATCGCTCGCACCGGTAGGGTCTGACACGTAATTGAACAACACAAGGCGCACGGGAGCACCATTCTCATAGATCGCGTAGGCCGGGGTAAACATGCTGATGTTATTGGCCTGCAGGTCGATAATTTGCGCGTTGCCAGATGGTCCGAATGCTTCGGCTGCGACGATCGCGCTGTAAAATACAGCGCCAACCGTCCACTGGTGGTATGACGACTGGTTCGTGGGAGGCGCTGCACAGAAAGGTCAGCATGACTTTCTCTCAGTAGCGGAGAGCTCACGTGTGAAAGGCTAGACATGGCGTGTTGCTCAATAACATCTTCAACAAGCTCAGGGTATTTAACTCACGTTGTAGTACGTCCCCTGTCCACCAACGTGCAACATTGAGCCCGAAAAGTTGCTATAGGCCATCTGAAGGCCATAGTCGAGTGCCCATAGAGTCGCGCCGAAAGTGTCACTAATCCCTGGCAAGCCACCGCAGGATGCTGTGTTTGTCTCCATCATAATAAAGGGCTTTCCATTAGCCTGCGCAAAGTTGGTGGAGTTGAGATAGGGAGCAACGATGTTGATGCCAGAGGTGTGGTTGAGGAAGTTTTGAAACACGTCTTGTGGAATGACAGGAGAGCCGATGCCATACTCAGCGAAGCAGTTGTTCGTTGGGTAACTTGGAAACATGAGAAACCGCGTGTAAATCACTGAGAAGTCTTACTGTTCAACTGCTAGCCATCCCAAGCTTGAAGTATAGCTTCCAACGAGTCCGGTGTTCCACACGGCTGACGAGATTGGGTTAGTTTCTGGTATCAAGTGCAGAATAGAACCGGAACTGAACATTCTGGAGACCAGGTGCCCGAAAGAGACGGGGCAATCAAGTTGTTTTTAACAGGAATGTTGTCATCATTATTGACGGCGGCGACTACCACGCCGAACTCGCCGAAGTAGTCCGAGGGTGAGTATGTGGAAGGTCGGTTCGAGTGTCTGATGAAAATGTTGGTATTTTAGAGGAAGGAGCAAGACATGATCACGAACGCTGCATAAAGATCAGGCTGGAGTAATGAGCAACAATTGATTCAAGATACGGAAATGAAATACCTCATTTCCAACTTGAAACCCAAGTAAATATCCAGAGCTGCCTAGTACGGCTTCGCTTACTTCCGCGATACCAAGTCGAAGGTTATTTGTGTCATTGAACGGTATCCCTACGCTAACGTTATTGACGGCGCGGAATAAACTAGATGAACATTACCAAGGAACCATTTGGCATTCACAAGGGCTGAGATGTTTGCCATGGTGTAGAAAACCTCGGCCGTGTAAAGAAGTGTCGGCGTGTCAGTCTGAAGCATTCAGAAGGAGGCAATTAAACCATAATGTCACCAAAAAATGATCATGCACGCACCACATCACCCGTACTACCATGTTCTTTGGCTATCATCACGCCTCCAGGAAGACTGTCCACGAGGACCGCAGTCTCTTGAGTATTGCCTCCAACCCGAATACGCACTTCGCCTGCTCGTTCGCGGAGGAGGGCCATGAGGTTTAAAAAGGGGACCTGTAAATATGTGCTGTAACCATAAATGAGTTCATTGAAGTGAACTAGCCCCATCGAGACTTACGCATTTACACCAACTGTGAACATCATTGGTTAGTAGAGATAATCGCTGGCATTGTAATAGGTCATGAACTAACAAATTTGATTAACGACAGTGAATTCGATGGAGAATCCCATAAACGATCCTTTCTGCGGTATACTCAGACCTTGCACAGCTGCCGACGAACTGGAAAGCTGGATTCCAAATTGCGTTGTGAGCCCCGCAGGGACAGGCGGAGGTGTTAGCACAGTAGGGTCATAAGCTGCAGCGCCAGTATAGTTTGCACCAGCAGCAGTGGTAGTTGAATCTGCCAATGGAACTTGGTGGTAAACTGTCACACTGGCATTGACGAGGGATGATAAGACAATAAAAACAAAAGCCAGAGGCTGGAACAGTTGCATGTAGGCCGTATTGGACAAAAGTCAGAGAAAAGAGGGATATCCTGTAAAATAGTAGGCTATGAGGACGAGGAGTGACCACGCCGGTAATAATGGGGCGGATGGAGGCTGTGGTAAAACAACAATGCGACCCTCGTTCATGCTGGCATGGTAAGTAAATAATCCATTTACAAACTTGTAACGATGTGGCGTTGACATTGAACCGAATTATATAAAGGGCCGGCTACAACCAATTTCAGTGCCAAGTGTGATCCAGACAACCTTGAGCACGGCTGCGGCCGCACGAATAGTCGATTGAACGTCGACTCAAATACAGTATGTAGTATGGCTAGTACTTCGGTGAATCGGAGCTTTCCAGATGTCACGGAAGTTCCTTTTTCGACAAAAACCAAAGATACACAAACATCCTTTGTCTATTACCATAGTGAACACTAAAGCTTGGCCCAGTGCCAGGTAACGGTAACGGTCAACCCGAGAATCTACTGGTGTCTTGAACCCATGGCCCTTTAATGATGCGTGTATAAATGTCCTTCAGTTGCTCACTTTCTGCAGATATTCACCTTCAAACCAGCCTTCCAAGTCTTGCAGCGCTACCGATATCAGTAATTCATACATTGTCATAATAATGTCCATCTCCCGCACCGTATATGACCCTTTCGCCGAGTTTGACAGGCTCTTTGATGAAAACTTCAGTACTCGTTTCTCCAATACCACCAATCGGTATTGCAACTTGGGACCAATTCAGCGTCTTGAGCGTCCAAGGTACGGTGTTATTCACTTTTTGCGCTAAAGGGTTGCTGACTTGTTCAGGATGGACCTGCACGAGAACGCCGAGACAAAAACGGTGACCGCGGTATTTGAGTTGCCCGGATTAAAACGTGAAGACGTTGCTGTACATGTTCAGAGTGACTGCTTCACCGTATCTGGAGACTTGAAGCTTTCGAGGTACTTTGATGAGGGTGGTTATAAGATCCGTGAGCGCCCTTATGGGAAGTTCTCCAGGACTATCTATCTCCCTAAGGGAACTCAAGTGAGTATCATATATTTCGACGAAACAATTCTCATACTCACAATGACATTGCCTCACCCCACAGGCAGAAGATGTCAAGGCGAAGATGGAGAACGGCGTCCTTAGTGTATTCTTTCCCAACCCTTCGCCAGAAAAATCGAGGCGGATAGCTATTGCGTAGGGAACATATGTCATAGATTACTTCAGATTTTTTTGTATCCTTAGCACTTGCCACTTGGTTCTGTTTTGTCGGTGTGCTCGAAGGACGGAGATGAGGATCACTGGCTGCAGCCATGTCGAAGTTTCTTGTATCGAGCGAAAAACATCAGAAATCAAGAAACATGATTCAATGAGGTCCCGATTGACCTCAATTGACTGGTTCAGAAGTGTGGCGGTCTCCTGTTTCCACGCCTACTCCTCAAGCTTACATAAACTCACGGACGTTTTAACCGCTTCATCTTGCTCACGACTCGCTTCTCTTGATGATCCATACGTGACGGTGACACAAGGTGCAAGCAATGTGCGTATATCGAACGCATTTGGTTCAACCAGGGTCGAATTTTAACTTGATCTCAACGTACTGCTACGGCTGGACCAGGCTGAAAACAGGTGCAACTCTACCTTTTGTCCTGTGCAGGCGGCCCAAGGATCCGGGTGTTGACGTCATATGCCAAGATGATCCGTACCTTCCAGGATAAGCGCTGTCTATTTCATCACCTGCCATTGGCCTCCAGTGGCACACACTGACACCGTGCGTCTCGGACGCTCGGTATACTGAATGGGCAGAGTTCAGCATCCAGCCAGCTGTTTTTGTGACAACTAGCACACGCAACAGTAAGCCTGTGCATTTAGTCTCCTCTAGGCAGACCGAAAAGAAGAGAGACAGCCTCTCCTTCTCCATGATGCTGTGCGCTCATGATAGCAGAGTTTGTGTACTACAAAACGCATGCACTTTGTATCGTTCGGTCGCTCTTTACCGACTCCCGAGTCTGCGAAGCACAGCTGATGTTATTTCTTCCAAAGAACTTCGACGCTTCCCGCAACATTGCCGGCAGCGTATGTAAAACTCGTAAACCACAGCAAGCTGCGGTCCAGAAACTTAAGGTTGGATTTCTCCATCGGGCCTTGTGCACCGCACGAGTCATGTAAACGGAGTTGTTTCCCGTTGTCTTATCCTTGGAAATAAGCGCTGGTATCTATCTATATAATCCTAATGCACGCTTAGGAGACCTTCAGGCTCAATCCTTTCAACGGAGGCCGTTCCACTCTCTTTCACAACTCCCTTCACCTCTCTGTCCCTATCTCAATCCAGGCTAACTATTACATTCAATCCATTCTCAATCCATTCCACCTCTACCGTTATGGCTACGTTTGCGTACAAAGCCCACTTGGCCGCTCGCAGCGTGAGTCTCTTCGCGAACCCATACTTGCTCATGTTCTGATGACTGGATGGGGACAGAAAACGACATCTCATCACCACAGCGTTCCTCCCCCAAAGCAAATGGAGGAGCGCGTCTCGCCAACCTTCCATCCTCCTGTGTTAGCAAGAGCTCATGCTCACCAGGCCATTCACTATCAGAGGGATGACTCAAACACTACTGCGCAAAACACTGTGCAGGTTGTGAATCCTCCTGCGTCCAACAAGTTTGCTGGCCAAGGTGCTCATCGAGCTCGGATTTTCGAGCGGGTGAGTGTTTCGAGTTGATCAAGGGTCGTATTTCATTGACATGTCACCTCCAGTACGGTTTTTCCTAGGCCCAGAGCAGTGTATAACTCTCGAATATCGTCCATGCGCGTTAGCTGTGCCTAAAGCGCATATGTCAATGAGGCAGGTCTCCTAGTAGGAGCTGGTCTTCAACTCTTCATTTTGAGTCATGGCATACCCATTACGCTTTGCTGGTTCCAATGCCTTCTATTTTGTCTGGTTTCTGCAGAGCAACTCATGTCTGGAAGCACATCGCTACACATAGTACATCAATGAGGCAGGTCTCCTAATGGTAGGAGCTGGTCTTCACCACTTACCATTCGAGTCATGGTATATCAATATGAAGCTCAGGTCTTCACTATGTACCATTCGATTCATGGTATATCGATACAGAGCTAGTCTTCTCTATTTACCATTCTAGTCGTGGTATATTGACACGCTTGTGCTGTATCTGATGTCTTCCACTTTGTTTTGTTTCTGCACCGCGTTTCACAATTCACTACTATTTGATGCCATATTTGATGTATTTACGAGCTTTTCAACGATTCACCACACAGTTCGTGTGTACGACAGTCACCATGAACATGTATGTCTCCGATTACTCAAGTAATCAATCGTCAATGGAGATTTCATGATACCAATGTCTATGAATCATCGAGAACACGGAACATTGTAATGACCGATTCTATATGCATCCACAGCTCTGGATCATGTCACTTTTCGAAATCTAGTTTCTGAGCGTTTAGTTAGAAGAGCTGATTCTGTTGATATGGCGATACAGTGAGTAATTTGCCAATCTCGGAACCGGTAAATACTGAAGTCCGCTAAAGAGAATGGGCGCAATGGCCCAATATCTGTTGACGGGAGCCCCTGCTTGTTTCCTGATTCAGGTGTTGCGCTCCATGATGCATATAGATATGGGGCATAGGGGGAAATAGAAAGCGCTAAAGAGACTGTCGCGGACTTCCGGGGAGACCGGAGAGTGCGTTACCTGAGCGTCTCCAGTCCAAAAATGTCATCTTTAGGTGCATTGCTTGAGAGGCACGCGTAATATCAATTCATGAATGGCGTCACAATGAAGCACGGCGACCTTCTTTTGGAAATTTTATCTACCTATTTCCGGCACATAGAAGATATCAGGAAGAACTCGTCTCCGACGGATAGGGCTAGAAGGCCGCCTCCTCGATTGTTGCGGGAGACAGTGACATACGAGACAGTCGCTTTAAGGTTACAACCAAGTGTAACACCTCCGAATTGCGATATGCAATGAGTCCTAGCCAGGAGTAAGTACTAAGCGGTGACAGTCTCTACTTTGTAGAGCACATTAGACAAAGGACTTTCTTAATGTGACTAGTTGTCCCATCATCTTATCGTTGATCCTGTGACACTTATCCATATCCCTGAATTCAGCCTCTGGATAACCGTGAAGCCGAGCTAAGCGGAAGTATTGGCAGGCGCACGATTCGAAGAAGCAATGGGTCCTGGCGCCTCCTGGCCCAAGGCGCACACATTGGTGTGGTAGAATCAGGTAAGATTAAATATGCGGTGCAAGTATTATTACGAAGTTAGTCTGGCAAAGTAGGGTAAACACAGCCTCCACCTTCCTTCGAAGTTTCCTCGAGACCTGAGACCGCTATCATGCATGCACGGCACTGCAGTCCGCAGGCACAGTTGATCGACATATTTCCGGTCATCAGTAGGCTAAATCGTTTGCTACGCAAAGTGCTTCTCTTGAAGTATGACCTAGTAGGCGCCTTAGGCGCACTGGTGAGCGACGAACTCATTTCTGATCTAGGGTGCCTCGTGTCAGATATGCTGGGTTCAACCGAAAATCGGGAGTCGCTCCCAACTAATCTCTGACCAAGATTCTTTTCAGACAGATCTCTTTGGCCTTGGTACAGAGACAAAGTCTTGAAGCCGGCGTTTCATGTCCCTCCGCGCTCAATTCAAATATGCTATCTCTCTCACGTTTTTCCTGTCTTGTTGTGGCAGCCTGCAATGGCGTCAATTTCATTTAGACCACTTTGCCAAAGGATTCTATCACCGCGAGTTATTTTTGACAATCGTGTTGGTAGAGCGCCAACCGCCATGGTAAGGTGTCATAACCGAGTCAGAGACGATAAAGGGCGTGCTGCAGGTATATATACCCCGCCATCATCATGATACAGGTAGCACCAACCCAACCCACAACGCAAGCTATCAAAAGGCAAACGCGACCTGTGGGACACTTGGCTCTATCTTCCTCAGTCATTCCATTCCATTCGTAACACATCTCACTATGTCGCTGTACGGAACTCGGGCACGTCAGTGCGCTAGTGCTGTAAGTGACAATGCTTTGCTTTGCAAGCGGTCGGCATCTAATAAGCAACGTTATTGTAGAAGAACTCGGGCCCATCCAAGCCATCATCTTACAATTCTGGCTCTTCGTCGCAAAAGCATGCTGCTGCTGATACCGATGCCAAGTATCAAGGACCGCCATCCCAGTCATCCATTCCTGTGATGAGCAAACCTAATATGCACATGTTCGATCGCGTGAGTCCTTGCAGTAAACCAGTTGTGCGGTGTCTTACGGGGCTATAGTATGGGCACCACGACTCGACGCTTCCCGCGAAGCCACAGCAGGATGTTGAGCGGCGGGCGAATACGTTGCCCTTGCCCGTACCCATTCAGTGCCGTGCAAATGCAAGACTGTATCTACGAGTAAGTGTCGAATGTGTCTGAGCAACAACACAAGACTTAATTGACGTTGTGCAGAGCGCGACGAAGTGATCTATGGATAAAAGAAACACCCAAAAAGCTTTTCTTGAGCTGCTCAACGAAAATCTTCTACCATGCTTGTCCTTGAATATCGGATATGTGGAAGTCTGACTGCATCTGTAACTTGATATCATTAACTGTTGTAACTCTATTTGTATTTCACTTATTATGTTCATGGTCATGATCAGCGTGTACGTGTAACCAGAGTCGGCCCAAGAATGAACCACATATCACTTGGATAAGATAAGCATCAGATCGGTGTTATCATTGCCAAATACTTCATCTCGAGCCTCAAGAAGAGAACGAGTTAGGTGAGGTCGGGGATTTTTCTCATCCATGTGCACGGACGTCGCCTGTGGCCCTGGGAGTGCTGCTAGTGGCGCTTCAACTTGGCTTCAACAAGCTCAAGTTTCCCAAGCTTCGGTTTGGCCCACATCAAGCGCCTTTCCCCCAGCTTCACCTTCTCTCGTACAGGTTTCAAGTCCACATTGTACACCTGCCTGCGCGTTTCATTATTTTCCACTCACTATGTGTCCTCGTCTCTGCCACAATGAAAATGGTACAGAACTAAGTACTAACACGATATTTGCCACCGGCAGTCGGAGGTCCACCCACTGCATATTTCACTTCCCCAAATGCCGCACAATTTCTTGAGAACATCTGGGCGGATTAAAAGGCTTTGGACAGTGAGACGGCTCTGTTTGCGATGTCTATGTGTGGATGAGTTGGAGAAGGATCGCGAGGTCTGACATTGATTTTTTTAAATCATCTGGCCAGTCTTCACGTCATAAGGCTCACAACTGCTACTGCGGGAATGTGGCGGCTGCGAAAGGCATGTTGCAAACCTTGTATGTCGCTGGCGTAGCTGATGATCAAGCTCGAACAGCTCAGAGAATGTTTTTGGTCAATGACGTTTACATCATGTACGTTGAAGTATCTGACGCGACTTTGTTTGCAGTGCTAAAATCCTAACACTAGCCCTTCCACTCATCGAAACACGCGGGTTCACTCGGGAAATGGTGGACACGAGTGTGACTGTGACTGTATTGTTAGACCCCGGCGCAGAAGACGAGTTTAGGCAATACTTATTTTAAAGGCGCTGAAGCCTTATCTTAAAGTTATGAGCGATGATAATGATCACTCGATGGCCAAGTTCTATGAAATCATTGAAACGAGCTTCTACAGTAAGTCAGACTTTCAACTCGGCCATGAAGCCCTGCACTGGGCGTACTTCTTTATTAGTGCTGTACGGGCTGGGCTTGGGCCTGAAGCTCAGCCTGGGCCAGCCCGACTATTGGGATGGGCTGGAATGGGGCTAGGCCTTGTGGACCTGAGCCCTGGCCCAGTACATCACTATTCTTTGTTTCCCAGTGCGTTCTCATTTCTGTTCTCAATCTATGCATGGGCATCCGAATATATTCACCAGATATCAATCACGGATGACCAACCTAGGGATGATGCATCTAAGAGGTTGTGAAGCATATGAAGGTTCACGCATCGCATTAAGTATATGCAAATTGAGTGCAGTACATTTTGCATCCGGTTCTGCGTTTACCATCTTTTAGCATCCTTATGGTATGATGGCCTGATGATCAGAGTCGGCGATGAGATGGAGTCTGAGAAGGTGCACATGGGATGAGGGATGCTGAGGACGAGGACGCCGTAGAATGGCATCGAACACAAATTGCAGATATCACACACGGTTCTTCGATCTTTTGCGGTGTTCAAACATTCCACACGTTTGACAGGTTCACGACCAACATTTAACTGATGACACTGGATTTCGGGCTTCCCCTTTCTACTTCACTTCATGCGAAATTACTTACTTCGGTCATTAATCAAGACAGGAACAGGTATCATCCGGGCATCGTGAAAATGCTGCGATTCATTCATATTAAAGTCTTCAACGGTGTTGATAAATGCATCAGAAACGACGCTGAGGAGCATGTAGTGGGCGACAACAGGCGGTAAGCATACTTAAAGACGACTTCAGGTTTGCCGTTGGAATGTCGCGGCAGTTACCGCAGCAGTCGCAGCAGTGGCGCAGTATTTTCCTAGTGCCCGTATCATCTCTATGATGCCCATTTCGGCCACAAAGACGCCGCATGGTGGTATATCTACTACGAATTCCCTCGTCATACGTCCACCAAGTTCGCCACTCCCTCACATCCATCCTTTAACAGTATGATCGTGGTCTCGAATGATCCCAGTTGGTGGCCACTCATCAATGCAACTCGTATCGGCAGCTATTTTGCAGGTTTGTGGAAAGCCTGTCGGATGATGACTGTGACGTGTGGATCTAACCTTGGCTATGGTTATGCAGTTGTCGTCTCTGCTGCACTGATCTACAATTGGGGTGAGCAAGACAGTTTTGATGAGCTGTTGATATCCTTATGGTATTTCCAGCACTGACGTTCGGACAAGAGGTAGGTTGATGCCATTACCGCATCAGTCAAATTGCTAGAATAGTTTTTAGGTGGAACTGATTTGGGTGAGCAGAGTCCCACATCATAAGAACAACGTGAAAAATAGTCAATTCACGGTAGAGGCGACGCTGGTCTCTGATGACCGTTCTTTATCTGAGTGTATGTGGCACGTGTTATAAGCGTGGTTGGCAAATTGTGCTGACTTGAAAATATTCTAGGTGCGCTATCTTGGAATAATATTTGCCATGTATGTTTGGAAGTCCAAGCAATTGACGTTGTGCTAATCCATCTATAACAATCAGCATCTACATTCTGGGTATGTCTCCTGACATTCACTATATTCGTGTCTTCTGACCAGCGGCATACAGGCAATGTCCCGACAATCCCGCTGACTGATGCAGTGAGTGTTCTACACCAATGCCTGCCGTTTCAATCCAATTGACTGCACTCCCATGTAGGAGTGAGTGGGAATCTTGACTAGCTTGTTGGTTCAATATAATGTCTACAGGTGTAAGTTTGATTCGAGTGTGCGGTCCTCCGAGCCTAATCACTCACTGGATTTCTCAGGTCATATAGGGTTCTTTGCACAATATTGGGCGAGTGTCGTCGTAAATACAATACTGGGCGGTGAGCTACACAGCTGCAGTACCTCAGTGACATTGACTTGACTAAAACATCATGCAAGTCATCGTCATCACTCGGTTACATGCCATGCATCAGCGATCCAGAAAGGTGCTGATACTTCTCGTTGTCGTTTTCCTGGCTGTCAACATCGCCTGTGTAGTGCTCGCCGGTATATTAATGAGGCATAGTTCAGGGGGTAAGCTTAATTATTGATGAAACACTTCAGGGCATGAGGCTCATTGACGAATACCAGAGGAGTTCATTCTCTCTGGCACCTATCAGTGTCATATTACCTATGAGATGGCCTACGTATGTACATCATTCCTTGGATACTCGGCACCATATGGGAGGTCTTCGCACTGTGTCTCGCAGTATGGATTGCTGTAAAACACTTCCGTGAACTGCGACTACACTCGGCAGGAGGGATTATCGGGGCATGTTTCATGGTGTTGATGAGATCTCACGTGATTTACTTTGCGAGGTGAGCTCATAATGTGAATGGGGTTCTCCTTTTCCGCTGAAGTTCCGCGCCCGCTAGCTTTATTGTTGTTTCTTCCTTTATCTTCGGTTATGCCTTTTCACCGGTCTTTGAGGTATGTCGATGTCTCGCTGACCTCTGCATGCGATCCCGGTTCATCATTTTCCTAGAACTCAATTTCTCCGGAAATTCTGATCTATAATGGGTTTATTCAAATTTTTGCAGTCGTGTGGAGGTTTGTGCTAGGACCACGCCTGATCCTTGATATTCGAGAATATCACGCCAAGCTTGTGGCCGACTCGGATACAGCAACTGACATGACTTCGATCGCTTTCCAGGAGCGCGTGCATGTGTCAACTAGCAGCAGTGTGTAGCGAGGGAGGTGCTCGATATGATTGAGACTCGTCGGGTATGCTGCAGGGAGCGAGAGAATCTGTTCCATGTTCCCAGTTTCATCGTGGTATTTATTTAAGTTATGCAGTGGTGTTCCGAAGAGAAATACTATGTACTACAGGTCTGGACACATTAACTTGCTGTATCACTACCGGCACTAGATGCCCGCCAACACTTGCACCAAGTGGCAAGCCAGAACGATGCACTTAGAAGGTATCGCAAGCAAGTTTCTTGATGCTCGAACTGCACCGGAAGGCAAATTACGATTCATTTGCTTATGGTTTGTGGAGTCTAAGTGCTTTGCAACTTCGCAATCAATCATGTTTTCATTTCAGAGTCCGTACGCTGAATAGCGTAGTGTATAGTGTATAGCTGTCCGTATGATTAAGGTCTGCAGGCTGCGACTAAGTTATTATCATTACACCCTGTATAGCTGCCATCACATCACGATCCACTTCTCATCTTGTTTCCACTCACGATCCGAGCGCTGTCGTTTCAGGAGTTGAGAAGCAGAAGAAACAATGGATGATTTCTCCCAATTCGCTATTGAGAATTTTAAAGCGACAAAATAGTGAGTTAAAGCGACCTTTGGCACGCATGTCGCCTAGTAGCAAGTCCGGCCGGGGACTCACAATAATATCAATGGAGGTCGAGGAACATGAAGGAGGTTCACGATATGTGAGCACGCGGGGGATTTAATACAGTAGATCAATGGAAATCCTGTCATATGGAGATTAGCAGATATCATGGTTTCGAAGTCGGATGACGAAGTGCCCGCAAATGGAAACGCAAAGCGGGGTGAGCATCAGCTCTAAAACCCCCAAACCAAAAACCAAGATAAAACGGCCTCCGTGGCCAGCTGCTAACAAGCGCAGAAGGATCAGCTATGCATCCCGGTCCCTATCCAACCTCGCCTTCTCGTGCGGATCGAGATCATAGTTGTCGTCATACTCCTGTCATTCCCGTGCTCAATGCAAAACATCCGCGAGATGATTCGCCTTCCTGATCATGCCAGTCGGAGGCGCCATGGAATTAGGCGAGGCACATAAACGTAGACGAGACATGATACGCACCGTGGTGAAAGTAAGCATCCACCACGAGATTCTGACACACACAAGTAGCATGCTACCCGTGCGACTGAACGGAATATCAGCAAAAAGCGTGCATCGGATCTCTATTCAGGTTCCTTGCGATCTGTCAAAGCCCAGACAGCTGATAGCCCAAGAATTGCGTGATTTTCGCAGACTTGGGGCATCACCTGTCTGAACACAAACACAGAATATTGCAAAAAACTCGTGCGTCGGGTCTGTATTCAAGCGCTATCAGGGCATATGTGATTCGTTGAAACCTAGTCCTAGTCCGACAGTCAGAAGAGAGCATCGGCCACGAGATTCTGACACACACAATCGTATCGATATCGCCCCACCCGACCACACGGAATATCACCAAGAATCGTGCCTCGGTTCTGCATCCAAGCACCATCAGCCCCGTACGATCTGTAAAGCCCAGACAGTTGATATCCCAAGGATTTCACGAATTAGTTGTCAAGTCCATGGAAATCAGCTGTCCGAGCACAAAGAAGAAGAAGCGATCATGATTCGTGGATCCAGCCCAGATGGCTGATGACGCATCATGTCTCATGAAGCGATTGGCAACCATCTGGACTGTGAGGAAGGAGGAGGGAGGGAATAATGGGTGAAGGCAGAAGTACACTGTGGATGTCCTGGGGTGACTAGTGGTAGAGGTTATGATGATCAGTCGTCGGGTGTCCAAGTTGCGGATGTTACCGGCACGAATCAAGTTCAACCCATCGTTGATCAATGTCAGATCATAGATGTTCTGGAGTCATTGTCATTGGTCAAGCACAATTCAAATTGTTCGAGCGTGATTAAACAAGACTTACGGGTCGACTATCACCAACATGCTTGCCCCCCGGATAATAAGGCGATAAGATGTGCTGAATGGAGAGCCGAGAATCAGGGCTTCAAATTGGAAGGGACCTATGTATTGATGCCTGATACGGCCGACGGAGTGGATCACGGTGTGAGAGTGAGAAGAAATCTGAATCAGCGGGAGGCGCGTCATCATCCAATAGAAACGCACTGCAAGCGACGCGGAAATTTCTATAGACCGCGAAAGTCAAAAGTCATGTTAAATCGTTTGATCGACGGTAGTATGTGTCACCATCTATCCACCTCGACGTTCGAGTAAAGGATGCAGATCCGATAAAGTCTCAAAGACGCAAGTACGCACCTGTTCAAAAACATGTGAACGGTAGGAACGAAGAGCAGTACGTGAGTCCCAAATACCTTCAAGAGTACATGACCTACGCGCTTCAAACATCAGGAAAACCTTCCCATGTTAACTTGGAGAAACTTAGAATAATTAGTGATAGTTCGACTAAGCTTACTAGTCTAGCCTCGTTAAACCTAGCAAACTTCAACTATCAGTCTTTTTGGAACACGTCAGAAGGCCAAAATGCTTTCATGTTGATACGTACAGTGCGTCATCACTGATTTTAGTTCCCTAGTTACGTGTACATCATACATGGCCTCTACATTGCCTCAGAGACAGTGCCTCAGGTCTCGGGCCTCAGCGCTCAGCCTTGTGGCTCGCTGTTAAACCCACGGATTCCCTCAATACTCACTACATTATTTTCCCCGCAGGTCTTCGGCGTGCCACTACTCGAATTTCCGTTCGCTGTGTGCGTATCAACTCTGCCAGATATCACTTGATTGTGGACTCATTGCGAGATCCTTCAAAGTTCACAGTGACATGGCGGAGTGCTTCTCTAATAAAATAGCAGACGATGTGGAGGAGTATCGAGCGGCCTTGCAGCGATGTTCTCCTGGAAATTCTCGTCGATCCGCGTGTCTTTACAGCCTTGCCAATAGCCTTCAAGCCAGATTCGAGCAACAGGGTGCCTTGTCTGACCTTGATGAGGCCATTGAGCTGCATCGGGGTGCACTGCACCTGCGCCCCCCCGGTCATTCTGATCGATCCGCGTCTCTCAACAATCTTGCCAACAGGCTGGCAGACAGATTCAAGCAGCGGGGTGTCCTGTCTGACCTTGATGAAGCCATTGAGTTCCATCGGGCTGCACTGCTCCTTCGCCCCCTCGGTCATCCTCGTAGATCCCTGTCTCTCAACAATCTTGCCTGTCAGCCTTACGGACAGATTCAAGCAGCGGGGTGTCCTGTCTGACCTTGATGAGGTCATTGAGCTTGAACGAGCTGCACTGCTCCTCCGCCCTCCCGGTCATTCTGATCGATCCATGTCTCTCAACAATCTTGCCATCAGCCTTAGAGCCAGATTCGAGCAGCGGGGTGTCCTGTCTGACCTTGATGAGGCCATTGAGCTCCATCGGGCCTGCACTGCTCCTCCGCCCCCTCGGTCATCCTCGTAGATCCCTGTCTCTCAACAATCTTGCTGTCAGCCTTACGGACAGATTCAAGCAGCGGGGTGTCCTGTCTGACCTTGATGAGGTCATTGAGCTTGAACGAGCTGCACTGCTCCTCCGCCCTCCCGGTCATTCTGATCGATCCATGTCTCTCAACAATCTTGCCATCAGCCTTAGAGCCAGATTCGAGCAGCGGGGTGTCCTGTCTGACCTTGATGAGGCCATTGAGCTCCATCGGGCTGCACTGCTCCTCCGCCCCCCTCGGTCATTCTCGCCGATCCCTGTCTCTCAACAATCTTGCCGTCAGCCTTACGGACAGATTCAAGCAGCGGGGTGTCCTGTCTGACCTTGATGAGGTCATTGAGCTCGAACGGGCTGCACTGCTCCTCTGCCCCCCCGGTCATTCTGATCGATCTGTGTCTCTCAACAATCTTGCTATCAGCCTTAGAGCCAGATTCGAGCAGCGGGGTGTCCTGTCTGACCTTGATGATGCCATCGGGCTCCATCGGGCTGCACTACTCATCCGCCCCCCCGGTCATTCTGAACGATCCGCGTCTCTCAACAATCTTGCCATCAGCCTTAGAGCCAGATTCGAGCAGCGGGGCGTCCTTTCTGACCTCGATGAAGCTTTTAACCTGTATTCGCAACTCTCCCACCTATCCCATGCAGCCTCTCATAATGATCTTAGTGCTGCCAAGGCATGGGTAGCCTCTGCGGAGAAACTGAACCATGGATCTACATTGATTGCCTATCAGACCGCATTGAAAATTCTCGATCAGCATGTTATGCTCTTGTCTTCTTCTTCGCGACATTTCAATGTCATCAGGGCAGCCACTTCTTCCCTTGCCACAGATGCTTTCTCATGCAGTGTTCGTCATGGTCTGTTGACCAATGCTGTAGAACTGGTGGAGCAAGGCCGTGCAGTATTCTGGACTCAGTTGGCACGCTTCCGTACGCCACTTGACGAACTTTCCCTGTCAGGCGACACTGGTGCAGCCTTGGCGGAAGAGTTCAAGCGGCTGAGCTTTCACCTTCGTCACGCATTCGATCAGTCTAATGAAGACCAGTCCCCACAAATCCGGCAACTGGCCATGCAATGGGATAACATTGTCTCGCGGATCCACATGCTGCCTGACTTTTCTCGGTTTCTCCTTCCTCTATTGTTTCCTGGCCTCCAGAAGGCAGCTGAAGATGGGCCAGTCATCATCGTCAATGCTAGTCAGTACGGCTGTGATGCCTTGATTATCTTGAGTGCCCAAGATCCTGTCCACGTTCCACTTGATATCACACAGGCTGAAGTTTCCAAGTTGTCCTCCAACTTTCAGTCTCTTGCAGAGCAATTTGGTTCTTCCGATCATGAATACGACCTTGTCAGCATCCTCCGCAACCTTTGGGATCATATTGTTGACCCCGTCGTCCAAGCTCTTACGGAGTCAACAATTCCCCCTGGCTCGCGCATCTGGTGGTGTCCCACTGCCGAGTTCACGCTGCTTCCTCTACATGCCGCAGGACCCTACGAGAAGAAGAAAGACAATTTGTCTCACATTTACATCTCTTCTTACACCCCAACTTTGGCGACTCTCATTCGTGCGAGACAGCAGGTGTCTCCAGATGCGTCCCCGCAGCATTTTGCTGCCATTGGTCAAGCAAACCCGGACAAAGGGAAGGAACTCCGATGCGTCGCTCCAGAGCTGGCCGTTGTCGAGAAGCACGTTGCGCCCGTCGCCTCCTTCACATCGCTTGCGGACAGCGGTGCAACAATACAGGGAGCATTGGATATATTGAGCCGCAATCAATGGCTTCACCTGGCCTGTCACGGAATGCCGAATCGACAACAAGCGTTCGAGTCTTCCTTTGCGATGCGCGACGGGCCTTTGATGGTCAAGGACATCATCCGATCTGACTGGCAGAATCCGGAGTTTGCATTCTTATCGGCCTGCCACACTACCGTAGGCGATGAGAAGAGTCCAGATGAATCAATTCATCTCGCTGCAGCCATGCAATTCTCCGGATTTCGCAGTGTGATTGGTTCGATGTGGTCGGTGGATGACAAGGTTGCGCACCAGATGGTGTCCGCCTTTTACGCCAACCTGGTTGATGGTTCAGGGAGATTGGACTGCACACGGGCTGCAGTAACATTGCACAAGGCTGTGAAGACATTGCGGCGCCATAAGGTTCCGCTGGAACAGCAGATCGTGTTCGTTCACATAGGTGTCTAATACATACATCAGGAAAACCCTCCGCTACAAATTTAGACTAAGTATATCAAAATTTTTCTAATTCATGATAATTTCAATAAAATAGATAACTTATATGAAATATGAGCAATGTAGAATACTGTTAACGAAAAAAATTGCACATCATCTAAGAGTCACAAAACTATGTCTATCAATATAACAATTAACAAAGAAGGTGTTGCATTCTTTGAGAACATTGTTGCTTGTCCAGTGTCGTGGTGCAACGGCTCCAAATTTTGGGACAAGATGGACACTGCGGGCGATATTTGAAACAGGGATGATACTTGTGACTCTCTCACCAGACCTGATGAACCATCTAATTTTGTACATGCCGTGTCTCGGATCTGGTGTTGCAGGAAAGGGAGTAAACCACTCCACATATGTGAGGTGCTTGGGAGGTTGGTTTTCTGGAGGGAACAAAACTGTATTGCTGACGGTGGCATTGAGAACACAACACAAATTTGACCTACATGGAAGCCTGCAATAAGATTATTACCCAGGCCATGACAACATGAATTTGAGGCATCAAGTCATACCTTTGACCCCAACAGAACCACCGGTACCATCATTGATAAGTGCAATATCAAAACGTGCTGGTACCACATCATTTACTTGGAGGGTGGTGTAATGGGGTCTAGCATGTATGCTATCCACTGTGACAAGGGGATTGCCGTGTCCCCGAGTGTTGGTCAACAACCACTTTATCTTGTGATATACAGGGACAGTGTGGAATGGCAGATGAATACCAGCAGCAAAGTCTTCCAGGCACTGGTGAGTGATCACCTCATTCGGATTCTGTTGTCATGCAATGTAATGAGTGAGGGCCTCTCAGAAGTAGGTTGCACCATAGTCAGAGATCAATGTTTGAATGGGGACAGCTTTAAGACTTGGATGCTTTGTCAATTTTTGGGTGCGGTCAAAGTGCAAGTCAGGCAGACGTGGATGACGAGGAGCATGATCTCCATCAAGATGCCATTTGATGAACTTCTTGTGACGAACAATCTTCTCCTTCCGCTCCAGCCATTGTGTCATCTGCGTGAATTTGTCCTTATGATTAGTTGCATGGTAGGCATCCTTGGCAAGATCAATATCATAGTAGCCGTTCTGTGTACTCCATGTTGTAATTGTTACAAGAGCGCTGGTGCCCTATTCATTTTCCTTTCATCACATGACTGCTTACTTTGCTTACTTGTTGCAACCAATATTCACATGACAAAGTATCATGAACATTCCACAGTATTCCATATCATTCTATTGTACGATTCCTCTTTTCCTTTCTTGTACTTTTACTAGTTATGCCTTCCTTTCTTGTCTTGGTCTGTGCGCATTTGCTTACCTATATAAACCCTTGTGTACTCTGTACTTTTCCCTTAACTTGAATCTACTAGGTTTTACCTGATAGAACCAACGATCCGATCTAGTGAGTCCCATGAAACTCGACTAGCCTTGATACTTGATCTGATCTGACGAGTCCCTCAAAACTCGGTCAGCCTTGAACTCTGAAATGCTGTTGCCTTGTTTGTCCTTTATTGGAGAGCAACAGAAGAACTATCCTAGTCATAACAAAAGATTCAAGTTACCTTTTCTACGCTTTACTAGCCAAGTATCGCTGAACCCTTGAACCCCAGAATGAGTAGCCACCATTTCGTGGCGACGCAACCCAGAAACTGTAGAGTCCTCAACCTCTGAGGGATCGTCTACTCCAGAAACCGCACCAAGCTCCCCAGCTTTAAGACCCCAGAACCTGACGTCAATTTCCCCTGCTCTCACAGCATTCTCTCTCGCACCATCACCACCTACCTTTCAGCCACTCCCACCCCGACAATTCCCCATGCCACCCGCTGCCCCAGCCATGATGACCACTACCAAAGAAACTGAACTAAAGATTGGAACCTTCGACTTCGATGGAGACAGAGATGAATCCAACCGGTGGCTCCTCATGACCACCGCGTACCTTGACATCAACGACAAAGTCTATGATGAAGAAAAGAAGAAGGTTATCTTCGCTCTCTCCCATATGACAGAAGGAGCAGCTGCCACTTGGGCAGAATCTTTCCTTGAACTCGCTCAAGACCCTACTCGTCTGCGTTCCACCACTAGCCAACCTATCGGATATGGAACATGGGCCGAGTTTGTCGCAGAATTCAAGAAAGTGTTTGCACCCCTTGATGTTACCGCCTCCGCTATCAACAAACTTCGAACTCTGAAACAAGGAAATGATTTTGCTGAATACCTCTCCTCCTTTAATCAGTACATCGCCTGCTCAGGCATCACTGGCGAAACGGCCAAGGTCCAATTCTTCATTGACAGTCTTCACCCTGGCTTACTCAACTGACTCTATAACACTGGAGACGTCCCCAACGACTTTGACAAGCTCATTGAGAAGTGCACCAACCTCGAGAACACCAGGAACCATCTCATTGCCATCCGAAACCGCCATGGCAATCAACAGAAGAAGAAGAACTATGGATCCAACCACTACATACCTTCTACCTCCAAAGACCCTAACGCCATGGATGTGGATCGCCTCACTGAAACTGATAGAAAGGAGTACATGCGCACTGGGAAATGCTTCAGATGTGCCAAGACGGGTGTCACGAATTCCAAACACGAACCATTATTCTTTCCTAAACTTTCCTCCTACGCTTCCTAAACGGCTCCAGTCACGTGACCCTTGATACTTTCACCTCTTCACACTTTCACATTTCACAACTTCACTATGTCACATTATCACAGCCTGGACTATCCTTTCACAGTTAATCTCCATCTCATCAGTCATCACCACGTCATCCGCAGTATTGTACGATTCTTTCTTATTGGTTGATTTGTTTCGAACTCAGTTATCTCCCCTTCAATGTTATGTATATAGTCTTAGTTGTAGTCAGTAGTACTCCTTAGACTTAACCTCTTCGTTTACACTCAGTGTAGGCTTGGACGTCCACTCTCAATCCTATCTTGTTCATCATCTTTACTACGACTGAGTCCTAGTGGTTTTGGTTACGCCTTCGCTCATAGAGTGAACGCTAGTCATAACATTAGGTTAAGTCTTCTCTTACCACTCCGACTCGAGACTCTGCTTCGACACCCTGTTGTCGCAGACTCTCTCCGTGCTATTCTGCTTGAGCCTCGCTCGCGGATTACGTTTCATCATCATTCCAAGACGCATATGTACAAAAACCTTTTACCTATAAAAACCTTTAGTAGAAGCAAACCAGGCCCTTGCCCTACGCGAGCCGCCAGTTTGTAAGAGCTAGTGACATCTAGGTCCTAGACTCGCACGTCTTCAGTCCTGGCCCAAAACCCTGCCAACTGAACGCTACCTTACCATCTCTTCTCGTTGAATTAAAGAACGGCACTCACGAGCCTTACAGCTCTACGTATCTTTACCTTAGGAACTTGTGGGCACCATAGAAGACCCAGAGTTCATACCTACTTTCATGCGTCTCTCCCGTACTCCTCTCAAGTACCACTTTAGGTTGACGAACCACTACACGTGCTGTATTCGCACCTTTAGTCACCACGGCTCCTCCATACCGCTCCCGTCGCGTTAAGAAACAGGAACTTGCGCTCCACGACACTACCACTTGGTCAGGAGCACGGTTGCTGCTATATTATACGCCTGACAAAACTACCTAGCCTCACAACTCGATGTCTACACCCACGATCTCAAATCCTCAACCCGCCACTTGGGTCGGTACCAGGATAAATTCGCCGATGCCGAGACCCGCCACATCCTACAGGCTTCCCAGCCCTTGTTACTGCAGGCTCCTCCGAAAAGAACGGATATACCGATCTGACCGAAATACTGTAGCGCCAGGCATAATCGGTCCGGAAGGGGAAATCTTGACTCACAACGAGATTGGGAGCGCAATACAACAAGCGGTCCAAGCCGAACACGTATGGGCTTTGACGAAGATCGAAGAGCTCTTCAACGCGATCAAGCAGTACGGACGACGAGGTAGCATACTGGAAGGAGGAAGTGAGATCCTACAGGGAGATGTGCGAGGACATGGCGCACCCAATTAGA